>JAJAGP010001918.1:89826-148167 GCA_025084515.1 Ancistrus triradiatus
TTTCAATCATGGATCCGTCGCTCCATGATACTATTTTCCACTGATCTTCATTCCAATCTTTATGAGCTTTAGCATATCTTGGCCTTCTGGTAAAGTGGTGTCTTGGCTCCTACCCTTCCAAAAAGACCATTCAAGCTTCTTCAAACTGTAGAAGGCTCAACTTTCTCACGTGTAAGTTGAGGCCATATATGGTCATTACACCACTGCTAAAACAGAGGTATGTATAATCTAATGGTGACCTAAGACTTTTGCACAGTACTGTATATAGTGCTGCTTTGACATAAAAAGCCCAATAAGATCTGCTGCCAACCGAAAGGAAATCAAGAACTGAGTCCTCCAGGACTCTGGCTGCAGTTAGCTTAGCAGCTATACTAGCACCTTGAGTTCACCAATAGAGTAAGTGTTTTTCTTGTACTTTTCACTTTCCATCCATTACTCACTAAATTACATGAGGTTTCTCAACACTTTATTATAAAATAAGCTTTGTGTTCATGATTTTGGCCAACTGTAGCTTATGTAAGTGTTCTAAACGTTAACTTATCATAAGCTCTGCCTTGATACACTATAGACGCTCTACCAAACACTCGTTAAACTCCGTTCATGATACATTTAGCTTATGCTGGATTTGTTGAACATATCCCCATCATAAATCAGGAGCTCCTGTACAGTACAGCTCCATTAATGCTGATAATGCCTCATACAGGGGGATTTTCTGGGGGTCTGGAACCCATTCATTGAATTTACATTATTCTTTATGGTACTCGTCATTTTCAGTTCTCGACAAGCCTTCTGGAGCGAATTAATGACGAGAACCGAGGTACTGCTGTACAAATCTACAAAATAATTTGTTCGGACATTGTCAAGATCGCATAAATTTCACAGAACGTAAACCTTTACCTTTCTTTTGGTGATGACGCCCTCCACAAACTTCCCTTGTTTGTAGTCGAAACGGGTCAGGTCAACCTGGAGATGTTTGGCAAGTTGGACCTTACTCCTGAAACGCAGTCCTGTGGGACTACAAAAGAATCAAACAAAACCAGATACTTTAATAAGACAAACAGAGATCGCTTTGTATGTATTTTGTTTTCTAGGGCAACACGTTGCTTCAGGGTAAAAATCACACCGACTTCAATCTGTTTGCTTTGCATTAATTTCTGCGTACACAAATCAGCCATAACATCAAACCCACTGACAGCTGGAGTGAATGGAACTGACAGTGTGACGCTCTGGGCGATGCTCTGCTGGGAAACCTTTAGTCCTGGTATTCATGTGGGTGTTACTTTGACATGTACCACCTATCTAAACACTTCTATGCACTTCTGTTACTATTCAAGTGGTCATGCAAACAGCATACTCTGATTTCTTAGATCAGATTAAAGTCTAGAAATCGGATTAAGAAATCCAATAAAGAGAGCTGTACTTTACCTCAGTAATTGGATTTCTCAGAGCATGTATACCCTTCTTTAACTTGAATTCAATCGGTTTCTCAGTCTGCACATGCACACAAATGTAACCGGAGTGCTGTTCTGGAAGTGGCTAGCAGATTCAAACATGGTTGCCAGGTCCACTTACTCTAAGCGTTTTGGGATTGTTTCACTAAATAGTTTCTTACAAATATTGATAGTTGTGGGTTTCAGGTTTTTGGGGTTTGTTTCTAAAATGTAGTTGCTCTCTGATCCTGTCTCTATTTCCAATATTCCTATAAGTTTGTTTTGTTCAACCTGTAAAGTTAAAAGGAAAAAAAATATATATATATATATTTTTTTCTATTAACTGATGATGTGGTCACTCTCTGACATTGTAGAAGGTCGTCTGTTTTGGGATTGTTTCCATAGACCTGGTTGCTTGTTTCTGTCACGAGATCTGGCAACCCTGGAATTACATTTGGCACCGCGAAATGGCTACCAGACACTTTTAGGGAGACTCTAAAACACAGTATATACTTGAGAAAATGAAGAATTTGAATATTCTTCATCTTCTAAATGGTAGGAAACACTGAAACTGAGATATTTCTAAGAAGCTCTGCAATAAAATGTGGTTTATATCACATTGTCTTGTGAGATTATCGGCTGGTTGTAAAGTAGAAATCCGATTATTTCCCGAGTCATATAAACCCAGAGCTTTCCCATTATCTGTGGTAGTCTAGCGGATAAGGTACTGGACTATGGACCTGAAGGTCCAGGGTTCAAATCCCACCTCTGCCAAGCTGCCACTGTTGGGTCCTTGAGCAATTGCTTGGATTGTAAGACTGTACCAATTGTAAGTTGCTCTGGATAAGGGCGTCTGCTAAATGCTGTAAATGTAATGTAATGTAATAATGTGATTACCCAAATGCATACAAACTCGTTGATTGGATCACTGACAAAAGCTGATTTTGGAATGGAATGGAAATTTGAAGACAGATTTTAATTGTAAAAGTTTACAATAACTACAAGCAAACATGGAGAAGAACCAAAAACCACACAAAACAATACTCAACAGACTGGTCAGAAAACTAAAGCTAAGTTCAGACTGCAGGGCAAATCAGATTTCTTTCTCAAATCTCATTTTGGACTGAGTGTCTGCACCACAAATGACTGGTATAACTTTCACTGGTTTAGCCAGGTTGGTTGCTATGGTGACGACACAGGCGTGTCTGCGTTGAGTATCACGGAGTAGGAGGAAATAGCCAGAGAGTGGTACAAACGCGGAGAGTCCACAGTGGATTATTACTTATGTAAGGCCCTTTAACAATTACAATTGCTACTGGTACTTAGTAATGATTTATTATATAAATCCAATTTGTAAAACCATGTTCACGCATTGCATTCTTCGGACCGTGATCATGCATGACTTCTCTTCATATATGGCTCGTCCAAGACTCATTTCCTCACGAGCACAGAAGACATCTTTGTTTCTCCAGGCTGAGGCGCTGTATCGTGCTGAAGCACATCACGCTGTGGCTGGAAATCACTGACACGCACTAAAGCAGTGACTGATACAGACGTGTCTCTGAATGGTATTTTGCCTCTACCTGCACCTCCCATTTCCTTCCTATCTTCAAGAAGATACACTTTGGGCTTCTAAAGCGAAGACGCAGTGTGAGACAGAGGAGGACTTTTAAACAATTTATATTTACCATCATGCTCTTTGTACTACAGCATTTACAGGTATGCTCTGTTTAATGAGCGTTCACATTAACGAGGTCTTCAAAGTTATTATACATTATAATAGGAAATAAAAAAATCTGTCTTTTAGCGCCGGATGTTGTGGCCAAAAACAACTGGTCACCTCAACATCAGAGCAGAGGCGGGAGTTAAGAGTTAAATAGCAGATGTTCGGACCAAAAACTGTTCTAACTCGGTTGATGTGTTTACAGACTTTTTGTTATTTGTTGACTTTCCTGTACTTATTTGTACCAAGCTATAGATGGTGTTTGTAAGTGTATGTACCTGTCCTATTGGAAGTAGTACTCCTTTGTAAACTGGTCTTATATACTCGTCAAGTCTCTGTTTCATCTGGCTGATCTTCTGTGTTGTTCCTAATACTGTCTATCAATGCATTTATGGCTTCCGTCAAACAAAAGTATGGGGTCCGTCATACCATCCTCTTAAGTGTTACGGCTTATATTTCTTTGTTCTATCACAGAAGACATAAAAAACTTGCAACCTCTTGATAGATAGTGACAGGCGTCTTTTTATTTGTATTTTTAGAGGTCATGGCCTAGTTTGAGATGAATGGTGATCAATACAAAAAAGCTGTGTAACTCTTGAATACTTTGTTGTATCTGTTCCAAATTTTGGATTTAGCTTTACAAGACCCTGGTGAAACATAAAGAGTACAGCATGGATCATTTTCAATCACCAGCATCCACACACACATTATAAACCCAAAAAATAAAAGGCGTTTTTTGTTTTTTCGAAATTTTTTCCTGTATTTGAGCTTCCCAAATGGAACCTAAATAATGAAAATTGAAGCCTTGTGGTGAATAAATATGTTGGCCCAAGTGTTTACTTCAGTTTAAGCCCTGTATGATGATTGTGCGATATGTAAAACTTAAAATAACCAGTGTTTAAATGTTATAGCGCAAAAACTGAAAATCGCTTGAAAATGAGCTTAAATTCGGATCTACAGTAAGGTCTGTGGACCTGAAGGTACAGGGTTCAAATTCCACCTTGAGCAAGGCGTTTAACCCTCAACTGCTTGCACTGTTAAACGGTATCAGTTGAAAGTCACTCTGAATGATTTGCTCTCAGTTCTATGCAGTTTTATGCAGTGTTTTTGCTCTTAGTTTTAAGTGTGGGCGCCAGATTTGCGTAATATCTGCTAACCCTCCTATTATCTTTGGGGTCAATCTGACCCCATGCAATGTTTAATGTCTCCAAATAAAAGATTGAAAAACAGTTTCCTAATTTAATGGTGACAACTTCTGGAGGTTTAAAATGTTGGGCTCAAACACTATAGAGGAAGTAAAATAGCCTGGGCTGATGATCTGGACTATAAACCTCGGTTATAAGAGCTGTACCTCAGGTAATACGCGGCCGATTTGCCATCACGCCACATGATCAGTTTCCGTTTCCAGTCTTTGCCCAGGTCAGGACAGTCCTCCCAGTTATTCCTCTTCACTCGTCTCCTCCTGTCAGACACAAGTACATTGTAGGAGCTGGAGGCAGTGACATGTTTAAACAACACAAACCTGCTAAGTAAACTTAGGTCACAAATCTGTTGTCATAATGAGCAAGGGAGCGTCCAAACCTGTTACCACTCTAAAACTCCAGTTCCTTATTAGAGTGCTTTATATAGTGTGTATATTACTTTGGATATAGCTAGTCATATAGAAGCATTTTCATTAGTGGTCTCAGACTTTTGGGCCAACTCCAAATCAGAAAGATGGGACAGTATGGAAAATGCAGAAAAACATGTTATTTCTTACATTTACTTTAACTTTTATTTCATTGCAGAACCCAAGATATGTCATGTTTTTTTGGTCAGCTTCATTTCATTTGTTAATAAACATCCATTCCTGCATTTCATGCCTGCAAACATTCCAAAAAGAGTTGGGACGGTAAAGCATTTACCACTTTGTATTGTTGCCATTCCTTCTCACCACACTTGCAGGACATTTTGGCACCGAGGATACCAAGTGATTTAGTGTTTCAGGTGTTATTTTGTCCTGTTCTTCCAGAGAACTCGACGCCACTTCTGGACATGGTTATAACATAAGGCTTCTTTTTAGCACAGTAACGTTTTAAGTGGCATTTGTGAATGTAACTCTGTATTGTAGAGCTTGATAAAGGTTTGATATACTAATCCCTTGTCCATGTGGTTCTATCAGCTCTTGATGAATGACGGTTCTAGATGCAGTGCCGTCTGAGGGAGCGGAGATCACCCCCTTCAGTTTAGGCTTGTGCCCTTACTCTTTTACACTGAAATTCCTCCCAATTCCTTGTATCGTTGAATGATATTGTGCACTGTGGAGAGAGAAATGTGGAAATCCCTTCCAGTCTTTCTGTGAGGAACATTTTTAAACATTTCTCACGCATTCATTTTGTTGACAAACTGGAGATCCCCTGTCCATCTTTGCTCATCAAAGACTCAGTTTTTCATGGATGCTGCTTTTTTACCAAACCATGATTACAATCACCTGTTTGAAATCACATAATTTAGTTATTTTGCCTCATCACCAGCTTTAAATTGCTCCCGTCCCAACTTGTTTTTGGATTGTGCTGCAGGCCTGAAATGCAGGTATGGATGTTTACTAACAAATGAAATGAAGTTGACCAGAAAACAACATGAAGTATCTCAGGTTCATACTGTCTGCAATGAAAGAAAAGACAAAGTAAATGTAAGGAACACAGTTTTTTTTCTTAATTTTCATTTTCCATACCGTCCCAACTTTTTTTGGAGTTGTACATCGGTGGTCCATATAACCAGTTTTTTTCCAACCTTCTGATTAACGAATATTTGGATAACAGGAAGCCTATATCCATCTCTTTCTATTTTAAAATCTGTACCTGGTTCCTGTACATTCGAAACCTCACCTACTTTCAATCATGTCAGGCAGAAAATGGATCCTAAACATGGATATTAAACAAAAGATCTGGTGGGATAGAGCTGAAAGGCTGGAGAATGATGGTGATAAAGCTCACAGGGACTGGATGGAAGCGTCTGATTATTTATCTAAGTGCATCCTAATCTGTTCCCACAGAAAGCCAGACTAGAGCTTCCTGCACTAATCTTCACTCGTGTCTTTGTTTTTTTAATTTGACGATGTGAAAAAGACACGGAGACATCTCCGTGACACGTTAAGAGAAGGGAAATTGAAGAAAGCAGAAGCGGACAGGGAGTTTCCAGAGTAAAAATCATACTCAGTGTGAATAGGACATTCAGAATGTGATCTACTTCCGTCCTTTTCCATATTGCCATTCGTTATATTATATTTAGTGGTTCTAACAGTAGGTTAGGGGTTATAACGTTCTAAATTACAGCAGGAATTTGGACAATGGGAGCTCGTACAGCATTGACACCTGCCACGATGTGAGATGAACGACTGAAAATCTTTAGTAAAGCATTCTGATTTAAAAATCGTTAATCGGGACGGTAAAAACAACGTACGATGCATTATTGGTCCTCTTAGGTCTACGCCCTCTCCTCTTGCCGGTCTTCATTTCTTCGTCCTCCTCTACATCACAGTCTTCCAGCGGCTCGAGCCAATCCGGAGGCGGCTCAGTGTTGTCTTCGCCCGGGTCCATGACCGTAGGGACGGTGGCGTCCTTGCCGGTCGGGAGCATGTCGTGGAATAAAGCAGGTGTAATCTCGTCCTGTCCTCTGTCTGACTGCCCCCTCGGCTCCTCCGTCACGCCTTCCATTAATCTGGCGCTCTCAGGCTGGCGGGTCCGGGTTCATTGCAGGAAGAGCGAACGCCAGGCGGATTCACGTCTTCATGCCGCCTTCAGACCGCGAGATCTGTAGGTGCAGGCTTCATTCCCAACTGCGAGGGAAAAACAACCAGCGTCAGGCTTTGTGAACGTATGGAGGATTGCTTTCTAAATGCAATCCACTCATTGCATAATTACCAGATCAGGGTCAGTTGATGAATTACAACAGAATGGGGTTTAATTATTGGCTGAATTGTCTAGGTGAGAACATGTCGGCTGCTGTCAGGTGATTTGGGGCCTCCTGGCCTCCATTATCACATTAGCTGTGTATAGTATAAACATCCTAACTGCCAGTGCTGTCACATTTTCCAACAGGCGTTGGAAAGCAACGTCAAACCTTCCGACCAGGCCACCATCCTGTTAAACCCAACGATCCCGACTTGGTGTCTATTAATAGTACAATCATCAGTAAATCATGCTTAATTAATAGCTAGGTCTTGCGTTCTGCCTAAGCTAGAATGTGAAGGCAATAAAAAATAAAGCCCTCTTTTCAGAGGCCCCTTTGAACGGCCTGAGGCTAACACAACACGCTCGACTGCAACGTGACGGGGATTATTTAGAGAAGCGAGAGGGAGGAGGGGAATATAATAAAAAAACACGAGCGGTTGCCACGGCGACGGTATCCCAGTCAGCCGAGCGGAGACGGGCAGAAAGGCGAATAGGAAAGAATCCCGATATCTGCAACGCAGCGGCATTACTATGGCAATGAGCTAGCCAGGCATGCCAAACACACCGTACGTAGATGCTGATTAACATTAAATGTTAAAACAAACACAACAAACACAAACACTGGCCAGGGCAGAAAATGGCACTACACACCACAGATACACTATATATATATATACACACAAATACATACATGTTAATACAACAGCACAATCAAGTTTATTCCCAAATAGCTTCGACTAATCATTAAGTAACTGAGTACACAGCCGGATAACAGAATCCTCCAATAGGGAGCAACGTACAAAATTAGCACTGTGACATCGCCTGTATCTGAGCGTGTGACTAGGACGGGCCTTACTGCCCCAAATATGGGCATTAAGCAGCTTGCCGCTACACAAGAGGCCGAGTTTAGAAATTGCCAGCTATTCTACAGCAGAAGCTGTTTAAGAAGGCGACTGTAGGATAATAAACTATTAGTTAACTCACACGGCATGATAATAACTCCACAACTCTGCATAATCTTTAACATATTCGCTAAATTGCCTGCATTGCCAACTGCAGTAGGTTTGACAGAATGACTATTGCTGCTCTTCACCCATAGCGGCCAAACCTCACTAATCTGCACCTATTGTAATTCAGAGAAAGAGACTTGCGTTCCCGACGACGTCTGACCGCACAACTAACGGCGTCATTTCCACACGAGCAAGGCTCTGAATGAGATCGGCACATTGCCTACCAAACTAAGAACATTAGATAAAGACTGGAGCTCAGCTGGAGCAAATATCAATTCAGATGGTAGAGCTGAAGAAATCAAACGTAAACAAATCCCATTAGGACGTTTTATTGTGTGCGTCCAATTATATATAGTCCTGTAACACATCAGTGCAAGCAGATCCAAGCAGGTCAGCAGATAACACACATAATGAAAACGTGCAAGCAAGATGAATGCGTTATACACGCAGTGGTCCAAAACAAAAGCTTCCCTCATTCGTTGATGTACAAAAAAACATGAGCTTTAGGATTTTTGTGAATAATATATACAGCCAGACAATTCCCTCTTCAGGAACATCGCTATTAACACAACCAACACAAAATAGGGTTAGATAGGCAGAGCAAGTAAACATCTCTGCATTAAGGATAACATCTTCACTGATTTCTTTTAATTATCAAAAGTAAATCAATTAAAAATCGTAATTCACTTTTACTGGAAACGGATGCACTGTGTCCGAAATGCCTTGTCATAATTACAGATATTACAGGTGACTGTTAGACTGCTGACATTTATATCGCTAAACAGTTCTGCTGCAGAGAAGATATGACCCACCAGCACAGGTCTGTACCATGTCCCTAACTTAGACAGATGTTTCTACTACTGTACAAGCTTAAACAGATAAACATACTATAGTACCAGTGTAAACAGACGATTATGCTACAGCCCCAAATCAGAAACGTTGGGACAGTATGGAAAATGCATACTAAACACACACACCCATAGTGTTTTCTATATTTACTCTCACTTTTATTACATTTCAGACAGTATGAACCTGATACTTCATGTTTTTTAAAGTATTTACCACTTTATAATGTCGCCCTTCCTGTTCACAACACTTAAAAGATGTTTTGGCACCGAGGCTACCAAGTGTTTCAGGTGTTATTTTGTTCCATTCATCCTGCAAACACGTCTTGAGATGATTTTTCATTTCAAAACTCTCCACACATTCTCTGTTTGGGAGAGGTCAGGACTGTGGGCAGGCCGGTATAGCACCCGTACCCTATTCTTCCATAGCCATACCTTTGTAATGTGTGCAGCATGTGGTTTTGCATTGTCTTGTTGAAAAATGCATGGACGTCCCTGGAAAAGATGTTGTCTTGAAGGCAGCTTATGTTGCTCTAAGATCTCAGTGTACTTTTCTGCATTAATGCTGCATCACAGAAGTGTAAATGACCTTTACCAAGGGCCCTGACCCGACCCCATACCATAACAGAGCCTGATCACCCCTATTCAGTTTAGGCTTTTTCCCTTACCCTTTATGCACTGAAATTCCTCCAGATTCCTTAAATCGTTTAATGATATTATGCACTGTAGAGGAAGAAATATGTAAATCCCTTCCAATCTTTCTTCGAGGTCCATTTCTCACACATTTGTTGACAAACTGGAGATCCTCTGCCCATTTTTGCTCAACAAAGACTCAGCCTTTCCGGGATACGGCTTTTGCGTTATTTCACCTATTACTAGACCTAACTTGCCCCGTCCCAACTTTTTTTGGAATGTGTTGCAGGCCTGAAATGCAGGAATGGACGTTTATTAACAAATAAAAGGAAGTTGACCAAAAAAAAACAAGAAATATCTCAGGTTCTCACTGTCTGTAATGAAATAAAAGTCAAAGTAAATGTAAGAAACACTGTGTGTGTTTTTTATATGCATTATCCATAATTTCACAACTTTTTCTGATTTGGAGATGCACAGCACCAGTGTAATCAGACAATCATACTACTGACACCGGTGTGTAACAGACGATCATACCACAGCACCGGTGTAAACAGACGATAATACTACAGCACCGGTGTAACCAGACGATCATAAACTACAGCACCGGTGTAAACAGACGATCATACTACAGCACATGTAATCAGACGATAATACTACGCACGGTTGTAACACAGAACAATCATACTACAGAACCGGTGTAAAAGAGAATCATATACAGCACCGGTTGTAACCAGACAATCATACCACAGCACGGTTGTAAACAGAACGATCATACTAAGCACCGGTTTGCTTGTTTGTTGTAACCGACGATCATACTACAGCACCGGTGTACACAGACGATCATACTACAGCACCGGTGTATGTAAACAACGTCATACTAAGCACAGTGTAATGTAAAACAGACGATCATACACAGCACCAGGTAATCAGACAATCATCCACAGCACCGGTCTTGTAATCAGACATCTACTACAGCACCGGTTGTAACCAGGACGATAATACAGCACGGTTTGATTTGTAAAACAGACGATCATTACTACAGCACGGTGTAACCAGACGATCATACTACAGCACCGGTGTAAAACAGACGATAATCTACAGCAACCGGTGTAACCCTTTTCTTTTCTTTTGTTTTTTTTTTTTTTTCTTCTTTTGGACGATAATACTACAGCACCAGTGTAATCAGACGATCATACTACAGCACCAGCGTAAACAGACGATCATACTACAGCACCGGTTTTGTAAACAGACCAATCAACTTACAGCACCGGTGTTAACCAGCAATAATTACTTACACGCACCGGTGTAACCAGAAATCATACCACAGCACCGGTGTTGTTGTATCAGACAATCATTTATACAGGCACGGGGTAAACAGACATCATACTACAGCACCGGTGTAAACAGACAATTCATACTACAGCACCAGTGAATCAGACGATCATACTACAGCCACCGGTGGTTGAACCAGACGATCACATACAGAACGGTGTGTTTTGTAACCAGACGATCATATCAGCACCGGTGTAAACAGACGAGCATACTACAGCACGGTGTTAAACAGACGATAATACTACAGCACCTGTGTTGTGTGTAACAGGACGATCATACTACAGCACCAGTGTAAACAGACGTCATAACTACAGCACCGGTGTTAAACAGGGGGACAATCATACTACAGCACGGTGTAACCAGACACTTCATACCACAGCACGGTGGGTAAACAGACGATCATACTACAGCACGGTGTAACCAGCGATCATCTACAGCACCGGTTTGTATTGAACAGACGATCATACTACAGCACCGGTTTGTTTTTGTAAACACGACGATCATTACTTACAGCACCAGTGTAAACAGACGATCATACTACATGCACCAGTGTATCAGGAACAATCAACCACAGGCACCGGTGTAATCAGACAATCATACTACAGCACCGGTTTGTAACCAGACGATCATACTACAGCCACCGGTGTGTAAACAGACGATCATACTAAGAACGGTGTATGTAACCAGACGATCATACTACAGCACCGGTGTAAACAAGAGTAATACTACAGCACCGGTAACAGACGATACTACGACAGCACCAGTGCTAATAGATCTTATCTTTTTCCCCACACGGATCATAAACAGCACCGGTTGTTGTAAACAGACCATCATTACTACGCACCGGTGTACACAGACAATCATACCCTACCAAGCACCGGTGTAATGTTGTGTAAACCAGAAATTCATTACCACAGCCACCGGTGTAATCAGACAATCATACTACAGAACCGGTTGTAAACCAGACGATCATTACTACAGCACCGGTTTTTGAAAAGACGATCATACAACGCACGGTGTGTAAACCAGACAATTCATACCACGCCACCGGTTGTAATAGGACAACATACTACAGCACCGGTGTAACCAGACAATCATACTACAGGCCAACGGTGTAAACAGACGATCATACTACAGCACGGTGTAAACCAGACGATCATACTACAGCACCCGGTTGTAAAAGAAGATCATACTACAGCACCGGTTGTTGTAACGGACGATCCATACTTACAGCACCGGTGTGTAACCAGACATCATACTACGACCAGTGTAATCAGACGATCATACTACAGCACCAGTTTTGTATGTAAAAGACGATCCTACTACAGCACGGTGTAAACAGACAATCATACTACAGCACCGGTGTAACAGACAATCATACTACAGCACCGGTTGGAACCAGACAATTTCATAACCACAGCACCCGGTGGTAATGTAATCAGACATCATACTACAGCACCGTTGTAACCAGACGATCCTACTCAGCACCGGTTGTAAAACAGACGCTTCATAATACAGCCACTGTGTAAACAGACGATCATACTACAAGCACCGGTGTAACCAGACGATTCATACTACTGCACCGGTTGTAACCAGACGATCAGGACCCACAGCACGGTGTAAACAGACGATCATACGAAGCACCCGGTTGTAACCAGACTATCATTACTACGCACCGTGGTAACCAGACGATCATACGACTCCCAGCACCGGTTGTTAACAGACGATCATTACTACCGCAACGGTTTGTAAACAGACGATTCATGTACTACAGGCACCGGGTTTGGTAAACAGACGATCATACTACAGCACCGGTGTTTTTTCCATTTTTCCTCATTGTATTGTAAACAACGTTTCATACTACAGCACGGTTGTAAACAGACGATTCATACTACGCCACCGGTTCGTAACCAGACAATCATACTACAGGGCACCGGTTGTATTGTGTAATCAGAACAATCATACTAACCAGCACCGGTGTAACAGACGATCTACTACAGCACCCCAGGTAATAAGCAATTCATACCTACAGCCCGGTTGTAAACAGACGATATACACAGCACCAGTGTAAATCAGACAATCCTACACAGCACCGGGTGTGAACCCAGAACAATCATACTACAGCACCAGTGTAATCAGACAATCATACCACAGCACGGTTTGTTTTGTTGTGTAACCAGACGATCATACCACAGCACCGGGAACCGACGATCATACCACAGCACCGGTGTTGTAACACAGACGATCAACTACAGCACCGGTGTAAACAGACGATCATCTTACAGCACCAAGTGTAATCAGACAATCATAAACAAGCACGGGTGTAATCAGACGATCATACTAACAGCCCGGTGTAGTAAACAGACGATATACTACAGCACCGGTGTGTGTTTTGTTGTTCTTGTAAAACCGACGATCATACTACAGCACCAGTGTAACAGACGATTCATTTACCACAGCACCTGTCTGTAACAAGACGATCAACCACAGCACCGGTGTAACCAGACGAATCATACTCAGCAACGGGTAACCAGCGATCAACCAAGCCACGGTGTTGTAAACCAGAACATCCTACCGTACAGCCCACAGGTGGAATCAGACGATCAACTACCAGCAACGGTGTAAACAGGAGAATCATACACTCACGGTGTAAACAGACAATCATACTACAGCACCGGTGCAAACAGACGATCATACCACAAGCACGGATTTTTGTTGTTAAACAGACGATCATTACCACAGCCACCGTGTAACTCAGACGATCCTAACCACACAAGCACCGGTGCAAACAGAAGCACTAATACCACAGGCACCGGTTGCAAACAGACGATCATACCACAGCACCGGTGTTAATCAGACGATCATACACAGCACCGGTGCAAAAAGACGATCATACACAGCACGGTGTTTTTTGTTTGTATTGTTGTGTATGTAAACAGACGATCATTTTACTACAGCACCGGTGTAATGTTGTAAACAGACGATCATACCACAGCACCAGTGTAAACAGACGAATTCATACCCACAAGCACCGGTGTAACAGGAGATCTCCCACACACGGTGTTTTTTGTGTAAAAAGACGATCCATTACCACAGCACCGGTGCAAACAGACGATCATACCACAGCACCGGTGTAAAACAGCGATCATACCACAGCACCGGTTTGTTGTTGTTTTGTGTAAACCAGACGATCATACCAACAGCACCGGTGTAAACAGATGACATAAACAAATAATTATACAGGTATCCGTTCGGACAGAGCTGAAGCTGTTCTGTACAGAGGAATGGACTAAAGTTCCTTCAAGCCGGTGTGCAGGACTGATCAACAGTTACAGTTTTAGTTGCAGTTATTGCTGCAAAATGAGAACACACCAGAAGCTGAAAGCAAAGTTTCACATAATTTTTACCTCTCACTAAAGGTAACATTGGATCATTTTCCTCAATAAATGAATGACCAAGTATAATATGTGTTTCTCATTTGTTTAATTGGGTTCTCTTTATCTGCTTTTACGACTTGTGTGAAAATCTGATGTTCTAGGTTCACAAACTTACCACTGTACATCAACACTACCAAGCTTTCAGATGATGAATGCAAACCTGCTCCGTGTGAGTCAACAGAACACAGATCTACAGTCCATAAATTAGCCTACATTTCAAACCCGTATCAGATCCAAAAGCAACACTCAGCACATCAAACATCCCACCCCATAAAGCAAACCAGGTTGTTCCAGCTATTTCAGGCTGTTTGTCTTCAACAAATCATCAAACGTTCACTAATATGTATTTAATTCATACTGTGTATGTTGGGTTAGAGTATGCTGCCATAATCACAGTAAATCGGTACTTTATCTACACTGCACAGCTGTACTTAAAATACCTTGGTTCTGCACTAAACAATGGCAATAAGGCCTACTTCCTGTGATTCTGTGCCATGCCATGTAGTCAGTCATGTGACCACCAGCAAGTCCAAATATCCAGCTAAATGACCCCTGAGCTCGAAAGCAAACATCGTGTGCATACAAAACTCCTAAAATGAATTCGGACACTATGAATCTCATCTACACTGAAACCGTCCCAGAGCTACAAATAAAAGCTGCAGGACAGTGTCTTATAAATTTAAGTATTACACGGACTGGACACTTTATTAGGTACACTTTTAGGTACAGTATTTGTCAACTGCACATCCATGAGGCGAATCTCCAGCTCCACCACATCCTAAAAGTGATCTATTGGATTGAGATCTGATGGCTGTGGAGGCCGTTTGAGTTCCTTGAACTCTTTGTGATATTCAAGAAACCAGCTTAAACGATGCTCAGTTGGAATTAAGGGGACCAACGTGTTCCAAGAAAATCTCCCTCACACCATTGCACCGGCACCAGCGCCAAACCTTTGGTGCAAGGCAGGATGCATCCATGCTTTCATGTTGTTTACACCAAATTCTGGTCCTACCACCTGAATGTTGAAGCAGAAATCATGACTCATCCGACCAGGCAACGTTTATCTATTGTTCTATTGTCCAGTTTTGGTGAACCCGTGCAAATTCTAGCCTTCGTTTCCTGTTCTTAGCTGACAGGAGAGGCACCCGGTGCGGTCTTCTGCTGCTGTAGCCCATATGCTTCAAGGTTGGATGTGTTGTACGTTCAGAGATGCTCTTCTGCATAGCTTGGTTGTGAGTGGTTATTTGAGTTACCTTTCCAGCTCGAACCTGTCTGCATTCTCCTCTGATCTCTGGCATCAACAAGGCATTTTCACCCAGAGAACTATACTTACTTAATTCAGGACACGGCACACAGAGACGGGGACTAACGAACAGCACAGGGCACAAGGCAGAAACCATCTGTCCATCACAGGTTACATGCAAACACACTCACTCACACTGGGAAACTTTAAAAACACCAAATATCCTAACCTATGTCTATGGGATCTGGGAGGAAACTGGAGGATCCAGAGGAGTCCAGGCTGGGAATCGTACCGTGGATCTCTGGCACTGTGGGGCAAAAGCTCTATCCACTGTGCCACAGTACTGGGCATAGTTAAACATGCACTATACGCAAGTACCCTAGATACGAACCAGTACCCTAGATGTGCACCAATGAGTTAGCATGTCCAGAAGTTCATATTTCCAACATATTCAGCCTAAGCATCCAGCTTGTGATCCACCAACTCCTGATCTCTTTTATCATTTTAGTGTCCATTGTTATGGCTCGCTACTTCTTACAGAGATCATGCCTGCTTTGACGGTTAATATCAGACAACCTGAGTTTTAAACACTGCCATAATTCCACAAAAAGGAGGTAAGTACTGTACACAGCCGGTGTCACGACCAAGATCCTACGGGCCTACACTTCCCAGCATCCATCGCTCCTTCCATGTCATCCCTGCACATTGTGTCACCTTTGTTTATGTTCTGACTTCCTGATCCAGCTGTTTAGTTTCTGTCTCGTTAGTTTGGTTATTTAAACCCTGCATTTCCTTTGTATGGCATCAATTGAATACGTTTCGTTTGTATGTTTTGCGCTGTTACGGTTTCGGTTTCCCGCTACCTCGTGTGTGTATCACGGCATTTCTGTTTGCTGTGTTGTGGATTTTTGTGGATTTCTCTATGCTCAGGCTTAGTTTTGTTAGAACACTCAGTTCTCCAGTGTGTTTTTCAGCATCTTAAAAAAGCTCTGCTCTGTTCCGGCTTCTAATGTCAACTCCCGCTTTTCTGCCCATGCATGACAGGTTCTTGCTTGACCAAAACCATTCTTGATAAATCCAGAATAACAACTGAGGCGAGTAGTAAAAACAACGCTATCTGCTAGCCTCCGTTTAAGCCAGCGTCAACGAAGTGACACTAACCACCACGCTGACACGCCAACTTGAAATTCCGCCACAGTATTCTGCTTTCATTTTGCACTTACTTAAATAATTTTCAATTATGCTCGTGAAAGTTCGTTTAAGTCAAAGGTTGGATCAAGGGCATTTACTTTCGTTTATCTATACAAATTTATTATTTACCTTAGTTTACAATAGTTTAGGTTATTGATTAAGTTAGCTTATATTTTAGTTTATAATACCACACTTTACTTTAGATTTTGTACTTTTAGTTCTAGAAAAAAATGACTTGTTCAGTTAGTTACATTGTCACACAAACCATCCCCAGTTCATAGAGATACACCACTAAAAAACTCGCTCCTCCCCTCCTTTCATCAGTTAAAAAGGAGAGTAAAATTCAAATAGACGCCCCTGATAAACAAATGTAGTTAGAACAGAGCTAACACAGTAGTTCTGCTTTCTTACTGATTCAGATCAGAGTCAAAAAGACAAGACCAGGCTATCAGATAGGTCACAGTAACTTGTACGACCACTTCTTGATGCATGCTCAATAATCCAGGTAACAAAATCCCAGAAGTTGAATCTGTTCATCCAGACATAGGTTTTGTCGGAGAAACGTTTGGTCACTCATCTAAGTTACTTCTTCAGTCTCAAATAGTTGGATAACTTCCCCAATCTTATATACAGCACCTTTGCATAACGTCTGGTACCAGCACCATTGCATAACAGTGGGACCGGTGATCAGTTTAATATGCATATTGACATAGACATTAATGACAATGGCCACGTGTGCCATTCACACAGGATTGGGGAAGGGCTGGGATGGCTCCATTGTAAGATTACACTAACATCCTATTCAGGAACACCACCCAGCCATTGGATCAGATATGTGGATGACACCTGGGTTAAAATAATCTCAGAAAGTACCACATTTCACCGACCACATCAACTCAGTGGACAGACACATTAAGTTCACCAGGGAGGATGTGAAGAACGGCAGGTTAGCCTTTTTGCATTGTGAGGTTATGATTGGAGATGGTGGGCGATTGAAAGTCGATGTTTACCGTAAGCCAACACATACGGATCAGTACTTAAGGTTTGACTCTCATAATCCACTGAAGCACAAACTAGGAGTCATCAGGACACTGTACCACCGAGCAGACAGCGTCCCCACTGACACAGCGGCCAAGGATGGAGAGAAATCTCACATTAAGCAGGCCCTGGGCAAATGTGGTTATGCGAACTGGGCCTTTGTCAAAGCCAATGAGACGCCCAAACAGTGCTCCAGCAGATCGACGAGAGGAGAACAACAACCGCAGTCTACCAGTAAACCAGTGGTGATTCCATATGTGGCAGGAACATTGGAACAATTTAGACGCATATTTTCCAAACACCGCGTCTCGGTGGCTTTCAAACCCCAAAACACGCTACGCCAGAAACTGGTCCACCCCAAGGATCGGGTCCCCCAGCACAAACAGAGTAATGTAGTGTACGCTGTTAAGTGCCGGGAGGATTGCAGGAATTGTACATCGAGGAAACCAAACAGCCGCGGACTCTGAGGTTTACACCCACCTACAGGCCAGTGGCCACTCTTTCAAGGATGAAGACGTGCAGATCTGTTGAAAGGGAGGAACGATGGTTTGAACGAGAAGTAAAAGAAGCCATTTTTGTAAAAGGGAACGGTCCACCTGAACCGAGGAGGGGGCCTTTCAGAGTACACCTCTCACCATCTTACAATGGAGCCAATCGCAGCAATCCCAATTCCTATGTGAATGGTACACGTGGCCATTGTCGTTAATGGTTATGTCAATCTGCATATGAAACTGATCACCGGTCCCATTGTTATGTAATGGAGCTGGTACCAGTCATTATGCAAAGGTGCTGTATATAAGATTGGGGAAGTTTTCCAACTGCTGAGACTGAAGAAGTCACTTAGATGAGTGATGAAACGTTTCTCCGACAAAAGCTATGTCCAGATGAACAGATTCAACTTCTGGGATTGTACGACCACTGTTTACTACAACACCACACAACATGTCAATCCTTGAGGTAGATGGGCTACAGCAGGCTCAACTCCTGCCAGCTAAGAACAAGAAATTTTAGGCGATGGTGGGTAATCTTGCTGATCATATAAGAGAGATCAGTAAGATTACTTTTAAGCTTTAGTTCTAAACAAGGGACACGGATGACAGTGTTTTCCACACTGTATGGAATCCTGTTACAACTAACACCATCCATACAGTGAGGCCTCCATTGAATACTGCCTTTCATGTACGGGTATGCACCGCGTAAAATCCGTTCGTAAAATTCGGTGTGTTCATGAGACCGAACGCATGTTCATGACAAGGAAGTGTTAGGTTTCAGTTGTGTTTGGAGTGCTACTTGGTCAACTAAATAGTCTCTCTCTATATAGCGCAATACTAATGAAAAAGTATTCATCTATTTCAGACACAGCCATGTCTTCAGTGTGGAAGCTCTTCAGAGTGTGCAGTTTGCAATACAGGCATAGCAAAAATAAGCCGAAAACATTCCGAACAACACATTTAATAAGACATTAAAACAGCATCACCCCGAATACACAGAATCTGGTCAAGCTAACAAAGAGGTTAAAGCTAAAGCTAATGAGAGCTCATAGCCAGGCGGAAGCCAGCAGACTCGATATCTTTCTTTAGCGATGAAGAAGTTTCCATTAAAAGAAAAGTTTAACAAAACTGTTCCTGTTTGCCATCATTTATAATTCTTAGACAGAAAGGAAATCGAAAAAATCAGCATTAAAAATCGGCAACTGGAAGCGACCAAGGAAACTGTTCCCACAGAATTAGTTTCTATTTGTGGCACTGCCTTATTGGGGTGAGTATTGGAAAGGACTTCACGATACGATACAATTATATCACGATACACTGCTATACGATGCATATTGCGATATATTGCGATATTCCACATAGTTCACTGAAAATGTCTATATTTTGAGATAAAAATCAACGTAGTAAATATCGCAATATACTGCTGTATTGATTTTTTAGCACAGATCTACTGCATCTTTGCAACACAGCACAAGAAAAATAAATGCACTCGTTTCTCACAGCTTCTGCACGCTTATCAATTCCCTGCTCTCTTCTGAATACCTGCTCACATCATAAATACAGTTTCATAAATGTGTTTCGAAGACAGAGATAGGGAGTTGGGAAGGAGATTCTGAGAGAATCAATGTGCTGCATGCAGCACTACAGTGAAAGAAGATTTTACCCACCTTAAGTAGTAAATCAATAGAAAATTGATCCATAAATGAAAGGAAACAGTGCAGTATCTGGACTACTTAGTCAGTACCGGTGCATGACAGTTTCCAATACAGCACTTTTAAAGTACTGCCTACAACATAGCACTCAGACAACACTCCAGATCACATAGTGTGAAATCTCATTTCAATACTTGCCTAACTCAAATTAGGGTTGCGTGGGGAAGCGCCTAACAGGTTGAGATAAATCACATGCATGGCAGGAATCACTCCTGGATGGGGCACCAGTCCTTCACAGGGCACAAGCACACTTGCTCACTTTAAGAAATGCTAGTTGACCTCATGGGGAGTCATTAAACCACATACATGTGGCAATAACCAGGCTGGGACTTAAACCTAGGACTCTGGAGCTAACCACTTTAATATAGAGTTTGTTTCAAGCCTGCTTTTGCAGATCAGTTGCCAGGTCCTGAACCCAAGTCCCTGTGTTGGTGGACTAGCTTGTTAGACCGTTGCAATATCTGTGTGGTTAAAATATAGCTAAGAGCCTGTCTCAGTATTTATGACGACTGGTTCAGTTGCTATGTTGTCAACCTGATGTGTGGCTACACAAAACTACCAAAAGTATTGACCCTGCATTCATAAGTGCAATTGTTTCTTGCACTGGTTTTGTAACATAACACCATCCTAAATGCGAAGCTTTACTGGTGTTTTTGTGTGACGCGCTATTTGAAAAACTAGCAACCTAACCCCAGGTGATAGCTAACCGAAATGGGTCCTGTTTTAATTCAAATAAACAAAGTGTAAAGATTTACACCGGCCCACGAAAGAGTGGAATGATCTCTTTAGTTGGATGATAACGGTTTTGTTGAGTGGATTGTCAGTAATATATGTAGGGAAAGCCAAATAAAAAGATCGTAAAAAATGCCCTCCGGGACGGTTTTGTACCGACTTGACTTGCTTGCAACTGGATCTAAGAGTCGATCCCAAAAAGAATCGATTCTCCAAATCCGGGCATTTGATAACAAGAGTCGATTCATGTGCTTTGGAGTCGATTCCACTCTCAAAATACAAGACATGCCTCCATTCACGTGGGTCATGTTTGTTGTTGCCAAAAACGTATGATTTTAAGCAATATAAAATACTAACAACTTACTATAAGCACTAGTCTTGGTAAAAGTGGCTTAGCAACGCATTAAATTTGAGTATACGGAGAAAATTTAATAAGCGCTGATAAAATGCTAGGAAAAAAACTAGAAAAGTTCATCTTAAATAGCAAAGATACATAATGAACGCTGCACTTTTAATTGACAACTGTCACACAAATTAAGTCTGACAGTCTGAAGTACTGCAAATAAGTGGAATCGCCTCTTTGACTCGCCCCCAAATGATTCCCAACACTGGGAATCGGAAAGGGAATCGACTCCAACATTTCGGGAATCGAACAGCCCTAGTTGCAAACGTGATAAGTAAACAGTGCTAAAGCAGTAAAGAATGCAAATCCGGAGCCGTTCGGGGACGCGTGATCGTGCGCGTGTGTGTCGGTGTATGTCTGTAAACAGTGCATTTTGTTGCGCGTCCTGAAAAGTGGAATAAGTCGATAAACGGTTAAACAGGAAATCGGCTGTAACGGGAGTAAAGCTCTGCCCCCTCCGTACAATCGCGACTCTCCCTGCTGTTTTTACCTCCGTTTGCAATAAGCATCGCTGTACGATACCGATACCTCGCGCTCGTTACGCTGCAAAACCGCTTCGAGCTCGCGTGCGCCTTGCAGCCCCTCAAAGGCGACCGAACGAACCACGCAATGCAACGTAATGTAAAAACAACACAGCGAAAATTGACTCTTACCGAACAACATCGAGCTCGTGCCGTCGCTGGTTCCGCTGCGTCTCGCGGCGCCTTCGATTAGCGATAGTTTGCGCTTTGCGCTACTGAGCATGTGCGAGCCGCCGGAGGAAGTACCGAGTGTCTATTTACACGAAATAACGAGCTTCAACCGCAACACGACCGAGCTTCTGCAGCTACCGGACAAAACGATCCTACGTTTATTTAAAAAACCCAAGCATTGCTTATTAGTTTGTTCTGAGACTTGTATTTATAAGAGAATAAACAGAGCCAGAAAACTGCCGGTACAACTAACGCACCTCATTAATAACGATGTAACACACAGTTGTAATAGTTAGCGTATTGCTGTGTTAGACACTCACACACCCTACAGCGCAGGGCTGCACACTAACTAACAGCAAATAAAATAATATCAGTTACATTAATAAACGGTGTAAACAACTGAGGCCTGCCCTGTCACGTGCTTCCTTCATTTGCTGTCTAATTTGTTGTAAACACACTTACAAGTCGTCCCTGAGGAACTATTAAGGTGGCATCAACCAAATCTCTGGTCATTCATAACTAATAATAAAAGTCTATTGCGTACCTAATAAATATCGCACTTCTGCAGCTGCCAGAATTTCTCAACAGCAATTCCTTAGGGATGCTACTAAATGTACTGTTGTATTAAATGCGTATAGCTATAGGCCACAGGTTTTATTATGCTCAATAAGTAATACTAAGAATGGCACGTAGGTGGCACACTGGGCATAGTGTTTCACAGTCAGTATGGCGTGATCTCATATTATCTCATCATGAAGGTGGTTTCAGTATGAATTTGTACTCTAGGCTTTAAATGCGTTACTGGTCTAATCTCACAGTCTTTGATCTTTTAAAGTTATAAATGCAGAAGAAATCCTTCAGCGAAGGATAGTCGTTTTGAAAAACAAGCTATGGGTAATTATGCTACCGAGTGTAGGGCAACTTACATATGTAGAGTACTTTATCATTCTTCCATTGTAACAGTATAAAATAAAATGAGAGTGGGGTCGGGTGATGGTAGGCAGTGGACCAAACCACTGTGAGGCATACGAAGGGGGGAATGCAATCCTTCAAACGATTTTTTCCCCATGTACAGTATAATTAGCAATAGAAGATCTTTCAATGCATTAAAATCATATATATCAACTCATATAACATATAACAACTATCTGTCTTTCCCCAAATTCCCCCTGGGATTTCCGCCCTTGCCCAGAGCGACTTACATTTGATACAGTTGCACAATCTAAGCAACTGTGGTTTGGCTCAAGGACCCAACAGTGGCAGCTTGGCAGAGGTGGAATTTAAACCCTGAATCTTGGGCCACAGTCCAGTAACCTGACCACCATACCTCCACAGTCCAACAAGCAAAACCAACTGTCTTCACGTTTGTTCTGTAACATTGTGTCATGTTTTTAATCCTGAATTTCATGATAAGAGCCACAGGTGCTCTGGTGGCCACCCCTGGAGAACACTGGGCGCACTGGCTGTCCAACCTCCCCTCCCTCCATCTCATGTGATGTCCGACTCAGCTGGAAGGTACCTCCAGGACTCAAACTTGGGCTCCTGCAGTGGTGGGTCAATGTATCACTCCGCTGCCCAACCAGAGAACGTCACACTTCTAATGCCCTTGTTAAAAAACAAACAAAAAGTCCAGCATATGTTCTATTTTGAGTTCACCAGCAAATTTGTCACCAGACCAGCACAAACCAACTTGGCCCAACATTGAACTCCCATGGTCTTGCTGATTTGACCAGCATCCAAAATACATTGTTTTTTGTTTTTTATTCCAGCAGGGACAATGTATAAACAAAGTCAAGGCTGTTTATTAGTTCGGCCACTTTATTTATGCCAAAGAATTAACAAAGGATCAATGCTGACAGAACAACAGCTGGTACAACGAACGCTCCTCATTAATAACCATTACAATGAGAGCTGTCTGTTGTATTAAATAAACACTTATCTCCTAAACAACAGGTCTCCTCTCTAAACAATTCAATCTTTGTAAATTAATAGGTTTGATCCAGAGGGAGGACATAAATACATACGGATTACTAACAACACAACACAAACAGAACTAGATAATACACAAACTAGACAGACGCGACAAAAAGAAATTAAAATAATTGCCAATTTAAGAGTCGAATCTACTAATAAATCTTGTTCGATTAACAAACATAGGCTTTTAACAACCAATAACAAATCAAACACAAACACTCTGGACAGACAACCCCTGATACAACTGACACTCCTCATCAACATAACATAATAATGTTAGACCCTTTATAATTGTGTTCCAAGCAGCTCCTGTGGCTCGGAGATAAAGACCAGCTGCTGGGTTTGAACCTCGGCTGGGCTTGTAATGCGAGGTCCAGGTGGTACGGTTACGGAACACTGAAATGGACTGGCATCCTTTCTAGGGTATACATCTGCCAGCGTTCCCAGCATTAGCTGGGCTTTACCAGGATGCTTTGCTTTGGTTTTTGCACGTTATCATATTCTAAACTCCAGGTTCTACAATCAATATTTTCCTATTTTAAAAAGGTTGGCACCAGATAAACAAATGTAGACTGCACTGGTGATTAAATCTGGCTTTTCATACAAATCCTAAAAGTAGATAAAGAGAACCCAATTAAACAAATGAGATAAAAATTTTATACTTGGTCATTCATTTACTGAGGACAGTATTACATATCTGTGAGTGGCAAAAGTACACTGCTCAAAAAAATAAAGGGAACACTTAAACAACACAACATAACTCCAAGGAAATCAAACTTCTGTGAAATCAAACTGTCCACTTAGGAAGCAACACTGATTGACAATCAATTCCACATGCTGTTGTGCAAATGGAATAGACAACAGGTGGAAATTATTGGCAATTAGCAAGACACACTGAATAAAGGAGTGGTTCTGCAGGTGGGGACCACAGACCACTTCTCAGTACCAGTGCTTTCTGGCTGATGTTTTGCTCACTTTTGAATGTTGGTGGTGCTTTCACACTTGTGGTAGCATGAGACGGACTCTACAAACCCACACAAGTGGCTTACTCACATCAATGCCAGCTGGCAATGCCAGCTGTGCAAGAAGGTTGCTGTGTCTGTCAGCGTAGTGTCCAGAGGCTGGAGGCACTACAGGAGACAGGCCAGTACACGTGGAGGAGGCCGTAGGAGGGCAACAACCCAGCAGCAGGACCGCTACCTCCGCCTTTGTGCAAGGAGGGAACAGGAGGAACACTGCCAGAGCCCTGCAAAATGAACCTCCAACAGGCCACAAATGTGCATGTGTCTGCACAAACGGTTAGAAACCGACTCCATGAGGATGGTATGAGGGCCCGACGTCCACAGATGGGGGTTTGTGCTCACAGCCCAACACTGTGCAGGACGCTTGGCATTTGCCAGAGAACACCAGGATCGGCAAATTCGCCACTGGCGCCCTCGGCTCTTCACAGATGAAAGCAGGTTCACACTGAGCACATGTGACAGACGTGACAGAGTCTGGAGACGCCATGGAGAGCGATCTGCTGCCTGCAACATCCTTCAACATGACCGTTTTGGCAGTGGGTCAGTAATGGTGTGGGGTGGTATTTCTTTGGAGAGCCGCACAGCCCTCCATGTACTCCGCCAGATGTAGCCTGACTGCCATTAGGTACCGAGATGGACATCCTCAGACCCCTTGTGAGACCATATGCTGGTGCGGTTTGGCCATGGGTTCCTCCTAATGCAGGACAATGCTAGACCTCATGTGGCTGGAGTGTGTCAGCAGTTCCTGCAACATGAAGGCATTAAAGCTATGGGACTGGCCACCCGTTCCCCAGACCTGAATCCGATTGAACACATCTGGGACATCATGTCTTGCTCCATCCACCACCGTCACGTTGCACCACAGACTGCCCAGGCGTTGGTGGATGCTTTAGTCCAGGTCTGGGAGGAGATCCCTCAGGAGACCATCCAGCACCTCATCAGGAGCATGCCCAGGCGTCGTAGGGAGGTCATACAGGCACGTGGAGGCCACACACAATACTGAGCCTCATTTTGACTTGTTTTAAGGACATTACATCAAAGTTGGATCAGCCTGGAGTGTGTTTTTCCACTTTAATTTTGTGTGTGACTCCAAATCCAGGCCTCCATTGGTTAATAAATTTGATTTCCATTGATGATTTTTGTGTGATTTTGTTGTCAGCAGATTCAACTTTGTACAGAACAAAGTATTCAATGAGAATATTTCATTCATTCAGATCTAGGATGTGTTATTTGAGTGTTCCTTTTATTTTTTTGAACAGTGTACTTAGACCTCTAGGATTAGCAGTTCATTTGGAGGTGAAATTACAGATCAGGACCTATCATAGTCTTGGGCCGTATTTCTAAAGAAAAATCTTTGAATTGTGGGTGCTCCCCCTTAACGTTAGGAGTCGATCCTAATAAAGATAAAAGTCATTCATGAAGCATCATAACACCTAAAAGAGCTCCTACGGTGAAAAACTACAGGAGGAGGACTTTTAGGAGGCTTAGGAGTTCTCGTAATCAGAGGAGAAAAATCCGGAAAGACAAAAAGACAGAAGAAATGTTCTCCAAACACTGAATAACAGTGAGTTCATTAAACTACTGATTAGATCGTGCAGGAATAATGTTTGTGGTTGACTTTATTAGAGATTCGCTCACATCTCCTAGCCGGTGCTACAAAGGTTTAACTCCCAAAACGAACACGACATATGAATAAACTATGGGAATAGATTAGACATGGCATCTCTGAATGTTTACGTTTATTCATTTATTTAACGTCGCTATCACCTTCAGTGGCCATGTTCAGCGACACACACAAGGTTAGATCCACACACAAGGTTATCTCAAGACAAGTCACTCATACACTCAAGTCAATGCCAATTTAGTGTAGTCAATTAACCTAACATGCATGTCTTTGGACTGTGGGAGGAAACCGGAGTACCCGGAGTAAACCCACGCGGACATGGGGAGGACATGCAAACTCCACACAGAAACCCATTCCGCTCCACCCTGGGACTGAACCCAGGACCTTCTTGCTGTGCTGCGGCGATGCTACCCACCGAGCCACCATGCCGCCCAGGCATCTCTGAAAAGAGCGGAGTCATATGTTCTCCAGTTCATAGACTATCCAATAGATTAAGCAGGTCACAAAAATGACCGGCATGCTAAATAAACTGTCAGTAAAAAAAAAAAAAAGAAACACACGTATGATTAGTATAAAATGCACAGAAATAGCTTATGTCTGTTATTTCAAAGGCTTATAATACGCTATACAGTACTTCCCTAATTAAGAGTTCATTTGTATGTGTGTGAGAAAATAATGAGGCGGTGACATCCAATCGGAGCCTTCAATAGATCGTGTCATATCCAGCAACCGAAAAAAAACCTTGCACAATTCACCGAGATAAAAGTTTTTGCTCTGAGATCGCTTCTGGATCACTCTTAAGCTAGAACGCCAACCTAGGAGTTTTTAAACTAAGCTAAGAGCCAAGTTAATTTAAGCAATAATATTAATGAAAACACAATACGAAAACATTTAGTACAGTACTGCACTGCATAATACACAATCTTATCTTTGTATCTTTTATAAAACTTGAAACACTTACCAAAAATGAAAGGAACATCCCTGTCTTTTTTCTGCGTTCAAGAATGCGATTCTCTTTCCTGTCAGGAGGTGTCGCAAGGGTCCGCCCCGTGCTAGTTTTCTGTCATTTCAGACCAATAAGATCTATATAAGACAGATTTTTATTTCCTATTATAACTGTTAAGACCTGCGTCATTCCGCTCTTACCCAGAGCAAAGGTGCCACGATGCAAGTACTCAAATCATCTGTAAGTACTCGTTACCTTACCAGACACTAATAACAAGCCCTCAGTTAAGACTTAAGAGCACATCCAGTACATCGATCAGTCATAACATAAAAAGCACCTGCCTAATATCGTGCAGGTCCTCCTCCTGCTACCAAGGCTCTAACCCATCGAGGCATGGCTTCCACAAGACCTCTCAAGGCATAAAGACGTTACCAGCAGATGCTTCAAGTCCTGGTGGAGCAAGATGGAGCATCCATGGACCAGACTTATTTATTCAGCAATCCCACAGATCAGATCAGATCAGGGCAATTTGGAGGCCAGGGCGACACCCTGAACTCTTTGTCATGGGCCCCAAACCAGTCCTGAGCAATTTTTGTTGTGTGGCAATGTGGTTTATCTCTCTGAAAGATTCCATTAGGGAGCTTCATGCTGTCAGTGTTTTTCACCTCAGAGAAAATGCAACAAAAGTGCAGCAAATACAAAAGGCGTTATCCTCGGTATTATTGGAAGACTCTGGGCCGTCCTGACCGATGTGTGAATCTCATTCCGACAATGAGGAGCCAAAAACATGAAACAGCGAGATCTGGACTCGCCGGCATGGCTCGATCTCCGAGAAGGATGTACAAGACGGCCCGAAGCTGAAGGCCTGAATGGGCATGCAGTTGTTTGTTTATTAGTTTTATTGAATTGTATCAGAATCAATGGCTATATTCATGACAGACACAAGGTTATATCAACACACCAGTCTTGGGCCAATTTAGGGTGACCAATTAACCTAATGCATGTCTTTGGAATGTGGGAGGTACAGAGTACCTGAAGTAAACTCAAGCGGACATGGGGAAGACATGCAAATTCCACACAGGTTGAGGGGGTCGGGGGTCTGGGGTCAGGATCGAACTGGGATTCTCAGAGTGGTGAGGTGACTGCACTAACCCCATGCTGTGAACCAAAGACTGGAAGTAATATGGAGCAGAACCTTTTGAGACCTGAAAAGCCAGTTTTAAATTTGATCCTGGCTGCGACAGGAAGCCAGCAGAGTCTCGGTGAAGGAGTTACATGAGAAAACCTCGATAGGATGTAAACCAGACGGGCAGCCGCATTCTGAATGCCAGGGGCGTCATCAGACCCACTTTACTGAGGCACGTGCCCGACTAAAATCACAGCAGAAAAAAGCTGATTTTATCCTGGATTTCTGAGCAGAACTACAGAACACGCCACGCAAATTCTCTACAGGCACTACACTTCCCATAATGCCCCAGCATCTTCCCAAAAGCTTGAGCAGCTAATGCTTTCAGTCAGAGCCAGTTTCTTTCACATGGATTAGTGGACAGCCTACCAAAATCCCATGACCTGATTACACAATCGCATATAAACTTGCTGAAGGTTTAAATGTTTAAAACTCCGCCCAAGGAGGTTGGGTCCCTTTTTGAGTCTTGGTCCACCTAAGGTTTCTTCCTCATAACACTAGGGGGTTTTTCCTTGCCACTGTCGCCCTAGGCTTGCTCAATTAGGGATTGGATGTAGATATTAGGAGATAATCTAAAATTGTAAAGTTGCTTTGAGACAATGCTCCATTGTAAAAAGCGCTATATAAATAACTCTGACTTGACTTGCAGGAGAAATCCGAAGCAAAATCAAAATCCAAAGCAAGATCAGAGAGGATACAGTTTATTTCGTACGTATATGTTGCTATGTTCACACCATGAACATCTACAAGCACCAACACAAGCACCAATGATTTTACTGCGTTAGTTCATACTAAAAACGTTCGTAGAGTATCCTAGCTGATTAATGCATAAGCACATACAGGAATCTGATAATGCATGGTTCACTAGGAAAGTCTCACAAATGAGCACATCTGGTTCGTCTTCGTTACAGTTCCATGCGTCCGACATCCCTCCCTGTTAAGAAGTGCACAGGATTAATGCAAAACAAACGGCAAACTAATCATTAAAGGACTCAAACTGAACAGCAGAATGTGTGAAAGCCAAACCTGGCTGGTTATCTGTCCTTGCCGGAGCGCAGGTCCGTGCTGTGGGGGTCGTGCTGGATGGTCTGATGCAGCATCAGAGCCAGGAGGCCGGCGCGATTCGTCATGGCCATTCGGACGTTACGCTCCTGTTCAAACAGCTCGTCCAGCTTGTACCACTGAGAACAAAGAGCAGACGCAATATGAAACAAACTCAGATCTTGCCATCGTACAACCCTCGACTAATGACTGCTTCTGCTGTGAGGGCGTGTCCTTCTGGCGGAATGCACAACTTCCACCTTAGGCATCATTGCCGGCACCTCGATCAGCCCATGTACGACCGTCCCTCTCTCAGACAGCGCCCGTGTAGCTGCTGGTCAGGTCGGGAGGCACCACCGAGACTCAAACTCGGGTCTCCATGGCGATGGGCAAGTATATCTAACAGCAGCACCAAAGGAGCTTTCACACCAAACAATTGTGGGGAGGAACCTCCCACCACGGAGCTGCCCCAAAAGCCTCATTTGTTCCAGGGCCTTCTTGGTTTGCATTGTGGCGCTGAAGTAACATAACAATCGTGTCATACCTCCTCTGTTGCATAAATACAATGTGCTTGAAAGTTTGTGAAACCCTTTAGAATTTTCTATATTCCTGCATAAATATGAGCTAAAAACATCATCAGATTTTCACCACAAGTCCTTAAAAGTAGATAAAGAGAACCCAGTTAAACAAACAAATAAGACAAATATATACTTGGTCTCATTTATTTATTGAGGAAAACGATCCAATATTACATAATTAGGGAGTGGCAAAAAGATGTGAACCTCTAGGATTAGCAGGTAATTTGAAGGTTGAAATAGAGCGGGTGACAATCAGTGTGAGTGGACGGGCTTGCCATCATTGAGGAACAAGGAATTGAATTATATCAGAGAATTCTACAGGGAAAATGTCAGGGACATCTGTCCATGAATGAATCTCAAGAGAAGGTGGGTCATGCAGCAAGACAGGACCCTAAGCACACCAAAGCCGTTTCTACCAAGATGTTTTACAGAAGAATAAAGTTCATGTTTTGGAATGGCCAAGTCAAAGTCCTGACCTTAATCCAATGGAAATGTTGTGGAAGGACCTGAAGTGAGCAGCTAATGTGAGGAAACCCACCAACATCCCAGAGCCGAAGCTGTTCTGAGCTGAGGAAAGACCCTACCTTGAAGTAGGAGTTAAAAAGTCCCCATATACTGTGTTCTAAGAGCTACAGTCGCTTCCAGTTCCACAGGCGCAAACAAGAAAGGGGGAACAGTTCTAAGAATTAGTATATTACATCAGTCTATGAATGCGATTTCAGACACGCCCTCATCTCGGCACACTGTTCCAGTAATAAACCTGTGTTCGCCTCTGGGGGTATAAAATTTCACCTTCATATTTCATTTTTTTATTTTATCCATTCTATTCCGTTCCTTTGCTTTATTCCCACTTTTTATCTTTAATTACATACAAGTGAAATCCGAACGTGATCCGATCACCACACGTTAACTCAAGGTGTAAACAGGCTCTAAGATTCGAGAACGAGCTGCAAACGAACCACTCGGACTCTCTCCAGATCCACTTCTGCCCGCCGGAGCTTCTCCCAGCAGTAGTGCCTGTTGCATTTGCGTTTGGACACTCGGCAGTACTCGCCCGTGGGTTCGAAGACGTCACGCACCAGGGGGCAACCACACACCTCGTCTGCGGGAACCTACGAACAGCACGGGTACAATGATTCTTAGCTTTAAAGTCTAATGTGTGTGAGTGGTCAAACCAGTGGTTCTCAAACTTTCTGCAGTGCCCCCCTTCTGAAGATAGGAATCCCCCAAAGCTTGGAGAACCACTGGGTTAAACTACGATTAATAAATGAACAGGTTATAAAGAACACCTTTGGATCGCGGGAGTGTTCGGGACAGAGAACCTGAAGCCTCTTACAGTAGGTTTTGCTCTGAGGATTGTACACATCACAGAAAAGCCTGGTAGCCCTGCAAAAATAATACGTAGAGACATGTTAAGGCTCGATTCCTGCATTTCTCCATAAATCTGCTCCAATCTACCAGTCTAAACACTACAGCATCCTCTGTGACTCTGCCTACATCGGGAACAGGGTTACGGGGGAACCGAAAGCGGACTCTATAATTCAGCGGGTACAGGCCAGAGGTTACGCACGAACAGGGCACCGTTCAAAGCAGCGTTGCGTAACGGCGCCACAAGACTTCACGTGGCAAGCCCAGGCCCAGGGATCGAGCCATCTTGTAAGATCGCAGTTTTTGTTTATAAATCACAGCGTTTCCTTTTCTCACGGTGAGATAATTTTTTATTTTAGTTCTATGTATTTAAAATATTATTAAACATTATTTCCTTACTTAAATATAAAATCCCGACTGAACAAGGAGGATGAGTCTATCCTGAAGTCTCTCTTTAGTTTTCTTGCCACAAGGCCTGTTCAAATAGGGCTTTGGGCCTAGCTAGTGTTAAAGCTGCTTTGAGACAATGCTCCATGTAACTAGGCACCCTATAAATAGATTTTCATTAACCTGACTAGCTGCCTTTGGGGAGTGTATTACTGTAATATTTGCAATGTTTGGCAGTGCTTGTCGTTGGTAAAATAAGCCAACGCAGATCACTCAAGCGTGTCAGGTACGGCACTCACAAATGGAGCACGTGTTTGATTTTACTATTACCAAACCAAGATGAAAGAGACAGAACCCAAATTTCACATTATGCTTCAAACACTGTCAAACATTTGCCACCTTCGTGCTTTACGAATGGGTTCTCTCTCCGGTTTCATTCACTGACTGTGATTTATGTTCTCCATCTCCAGTCGGAGCTAAAACGCCAGTGCTTGATTGAATGGAATCTGGTATTAATTTGATTTAACTCTGTTTAATTGATTCTAAATTTGATCAGCGTCAAAAAAAGCGTATCCAGCCAGAGTAGCCAATTTGAGGTATGTTGGTCGCTTTAAGTAATGCAGTCCTGTTTTGTAGTGTGTGACAAAATGGTGCAAGTCGTAAAATCAAACTGTTGTTGGGGGACAATTTGCTAGAGAAGTATCGTTTGTCTCCATTACAGCGAGAATGTTTTTACAGTGGGGCAAAAAAAAAAAACAAAAAAAAAAAGAATTTAGTCAGCCACTGATTTTGCGTTCTCCGACAGAAAGATGAGAGGAGGTCTTGTAATTGTCATCATAGTACATGTCACCTATGAGAGACCAAAATGAGAAAAAAATCCCGGAAATCACATTGTAGGATTTTAAAGAATTTAATTGTAAATCATTGGTGAGAAATAAGTATTTTGGTCACCCACAAACAAGCCAGATTTTGGCTCGCAAAGACCTGAACTTCTTCTTTAAGAAGGCTCTTCTGGTCCTCAATCGTTACATGTATTATGAGCACCTGTTGGACCTTGTTATCTGTATAAAGACAACCTGTCCACAGCCTCAAAAACAAGTCAGACTAAAACTCAAACATGGCCAAGACCAAAGAGCTGTCGAAGGGGACACCAGGAAGAAAAATTTTTAGGACCTGCACCGGCTGGGAAGGAAGAGTGAAAGAGTGAATCTACAATAGGAGAAGGGGGGCAGGTTGGTGTGAATAACAATGGGGGGCAATGTAAGAAATGGAAGACTACAAAGACATTGATTAATCTCCCTAGATTGGGGCTCCACACAGATCTATACCCATAGGTGTCAAAATGATCATGACAACGGTGAGCAAAAATCCCAAGAACTACCAGGGGGAACCCCTGATGAATGAACTGCAGAGAGCTGGGACCAAAGTAACAAAGGCTTACAATCAGTAAACACACTACGCGAGAGGGACTCAGATCCTGCAGTTGCCAGGCATTGCCCCCCTGCTTAAGCCAGTACATGTCCAGACACGTTCTGAAGTTTGCTAGAGAGCAAGGATGATCCACAAGAAGAGGATTGGGAGCATATTTCCTGTGGTTCAGATGCCACCAAAATAGAAACGTTTTTGGAAAAAAATCAAGTCGTCATTGTTTGAATGCTGAGTTGCCTGAGTTGCATCCCAGAACACCATACCTTACTGTGAAGCATTGGGGTGGAAACATCATGCTTGGGGCTGTTTTCTGCAGAGGGGACCAGGACGAGCTGATCTGTTAAGGGAAGAATGAATGGGGCCAGGTTATCATGAGATTTTAAGCCAAAACCTCCTTCCATCGTGAGAGCATTGAAGATGGAACGTGGCTGGGCTACCAGCAGACAATGATCCCAAACCACACCACTCGGCAAACGAAGGAGGCTCCTGTAACAAGCATTTCAAGGTCCCAGAGTGGCTAGCCGTTCCAGACCTCAATCCCATAGAAAATGTGTGGAGGGAGTTGCAAGTCCGTGGTGCCCAAAACATACCGCTCTAGAGGAAGATCTGCATGGAGCAATGGCCAAAAATACCAGCGTGTGTGACCAACCTGGTGGAAGACTTACAGGAAACGTTTGACCTCTGTCATTGATAACAAAGTTATGTTACAAGGTATTGAGTTGAACAAATTTATTGACCAAATACTTATTTTCCACCATAGTGTAAATTAATATTTTTAAAAAATCATTTACAAAAAAACAAACATGTGATTTCCTGTGATTCTCTATAGTTGAAGTGTACCTATGATGAAACCTTACAGACCTCTCTCATCTTTCTAAAGTAGGAAGAAACTTAGGGCCACAAAAGTCTGTCTTAGGCCACCATTAGATTGGTAGTTTTAGCCCCAATCATACAGTATATGACCATATTGTCGACAATTGGCCACTTCTGGCTGCTTCCAAAAAAGACCATTCCAATCAAGTTCTCAAACTATAGAAGGTCAACTTGGCATCTCGATGAAGCTGCAAATGCTGTAGGTAGGCTGTATTTTCTGATTTTAAACAAATCTCCTGTATTTTCTGGTTAATAATCTAACAAAGAGACTAAAAAGAAATTAATTATAATGGTCCTTATACCTTCCTGTATCAGGAATGGAATCTCTCATCTATGGGGGCCTAAGACTTTTAACACACAGACTGTACATTTCAGAAGGTACATCGCTGCACAGTAAATAGTTTATGCGCATGACCACTGACACAAAACACACAATGCAAACTCTTAATGCTATCAAGGAGCCTCCTCACTCACCCCTCTATGGTGTTGGATACATGGAGCCGAATGAAGTCTGGCTTTCATACTGCAAAAAAGACAAGAAGGTTTCACAAGGGAAGCAGAGTCACTAAATTTCAACACTAGGCACAGAAAATCCGGTTCAGATCAGCTCCAAAAGCTACAACGTTTGAACTTTTCCTGAGAATAATACAGTACCCCCCAAATGGGAAGGCCAAACCCCAAGGGGCCAAAATTTGACAGATAAGAGTCATGCTTTGTAAAACAGTTAAAATCATTATGTGGATAGAATTACTCTGCTAACAGGCCCGTTGTCATGGGAGCAGCCACGTCGCCTGCATGCAAAGCTGAGACTCAACCGCCCCTGGCTACGCTCAAGGGAACGCACATCTGGAACCAACCCCAGGACCACTCTGCCCTTCAGGTACTAGGTACATAAATCAGAAACCCCGAGTCGACCAGCTCTCTACTGGATGGTTCAGACCAGGGGTGCCCTCAACATCACACGTGCAACATATACACACAGATTTTACGACACATAACAAAGACGCGTGGCATTTCAGCTTACCTTGGCGTAGCATCTCTCCATGTGGCGCAGAGCCACCTTGGGATTGACAGGGTGACTGCAGGAGACGCAGAAGATTTGAAGGTCTGTGTCATCATCGCCTTCGTTTACCTGCAGGGGGCGAGAGTCAGCCAAACTGATGCAACTGTATCTGCAGTCATTTAAGGTGGAAATAAGAAGCCAACTTCAGCCTCATCTCCGCTATGACACACCAAACACTCCTTAACCTGCCCAGTTCATGATCCCTTTATCTTATGATGGATTTGTTGAACATATCCCCATCATAAATCAGGAGCTCCTGTACAATACAACTCTATTAATGCATATAATGCCTTATACAGGGGGATTTTCTGGGGGTCTGGAACCCATTCAATCAATTTACATTATGGGTGAACCAAGGTACCACTGTATCAGACCAGCCTGCCTAGCACCAAGAACCATGCCACGTTCACAGTCACTCTCTTCCCCCGTTCATCTCAATCCTGTATACGTGCCTAAATGATCAGACACCTGCATGAACAAGCAGTTGACCAGGTGTACCTAATAAAGTGTCCGGGGAGTGTAGCATACTATGGCGTCGCCTAAAGCCGTGGCCACACCTTAAAAACATAAAGCATACAGCCAGCGCCGCCCTCGTACCTCTTCGTCGTGCTGCACGACCTGCTGCTTGGCCTTGCCGATGATTCCCTCCAGCTCGAGAAAACGTTTCTCCATGTCAGTGAGCCGGTTCCGAGCCAGCTGCTGCTCACGCCGGATGCGCTCCAGAAGTTTCTTTCCTTGCTCCTCGGCGATGCAGGGGCTCTGCTGCCACTCCTGGATGCGTTGAGGGAGGATCTCGTAGATGCGGCTGACAGGAAAACAGTTACAGTGACCACGCATGCAGGAATAATTGGACCACAATGTCGGCATGGCTGCGTCCGGTAATCTTACTTGGCAGCGAGCTTCATGCCGCAGTTATCGGAGCAGTACTTGGAGTTGGCGCGAGCCGTTTCGACGCAGCCCGGTCCGAGGCACTGCCTGACCTCGCTGCCGTCTCGGGCTTCGGTCCTCTCGCTGTGCCTCACCTTATCCTTGTGTTTCTGCTTCGGTTTGTGCTTACGCGACTTATTCTCCTCTTTCTGGGAACAGTCAGAGAAAGGGCTGCTGGGAAACCGAGGCGTCTGAAGCAAGAACTCGAGCAGAAATGCCAACTGCGGCTGATCTAACTCGCAGCGACTAACTGCCTGAAGAACTCACCTGTTGGTCCCGGCATGCCCAGAGGCAGCCGGACCTTCATGGTGTTTAAATGTGGGTAACTAACTAACCTTTTTCTCAGATCGTTTCTCCCTCCTCTTCACGTGCTTGACCTTCACGGCTTTCTTTCTCACGGCAGGATCGGGACCCAGACCGTCCTCCTCATCACTGTTCCAGGCCTGGTAGAGAACACACACATGTAAGGTCTAAGACAAAGTCCTAGATACTTTTCTCATGGGCTGAAACACACACACACGCACACGAGTGTTTGGTTTTTACTCAATCAGTTTTACCGACAGCAGATTCCCATTATTTGCAGGTAAAGCAGTGGAATCACATGTCCGCCAGTCTTAGGCTTCAAAAATTTAAAGGACCACTGGACATTTACAGATATTCCAATCAGACAAAGCCCGTCCTTTATTAGTAGATATTTACCATGTGGGCCATTCTAACAATGCAGTCCCATATAACAAGAATTAGATGTTCATACCTTGCATGATGTTATGATCTATTTAGACCTAAGGCAGTGAAATTGCAGCTAAATATGTGCAAAAACCATAATTAACAGTTTTTATTGGGAGGTCACTCCCAAACCCTAAAGGTGTGGTGGCACTGGATGCAAATAAAATCCGGCAGAAAAGATAGTTCATTTGAATGGAAGATGACGTGACACAGCCCAATGAGGCTCTGTGCTGAGTTCACCTCAATTAACATCAACCCCATTAAAGTCACCAGTCTTAGACTCATGGGCTGATAAGAGTGTGCAAGGAAGGCTGGCGGTGACTTAGTGGAAGACCGGACATGGAGGAACTGCATATCATGACCAATTTATGACAGCAATAAAGGAAACACAGGCTACGGTGTCGCTACAGGATTGCCTGCCATGTACATACTTTGTTTGTATTTTTATTGTTATTATTAGCGTGAGAAGGATGTGGTTATTATTATTATTATTTCATTATTAATATTATTAGTGTGAGATAAATGTGCATTATTATTATTATTATTATTATTATTGATAGATAAATGGGTATTATTATTACTACTTTTATCATCATCATTATTATTAGTGTGAGAAAGGTGTGTATTATTTTTAGTAGTATTACTTTTATTATTCTGAGATAAACGTGTATTATTATTATTATTACTTTTATCATTATTATTACTACTTGTATTATTATTATTATTTTATTATTACTGTGAGATAAATGGGTATTATTATTACTACTTTTATCATTATTATTAGTGTAAGAAAGGTGTGTATTATTAGTAGTAGTAGTATTACTTTTATTATTATTATTATTATTATTCTGAGATAAACGTGTATTATTATTATTAATATAATTACTTTTATAATTATTATTATTAGTGTGAGAAAGGTGTGTGTTATTATTATTATTAGTAGTATTACTTTTATTATTATTATTATAATTATTATTATTAGTGTGAGAAAAGGTGTGTATTATTATTAGTAGTAGTATTACTTTTATTATTATTATTATAATTATTATTATGAGATAAACATGTATTATTATTATTAATATAATTACTTTTATAATTATTATTATTAGTGTGAGAAAGGTGTGTGTTATTATTATTAGTAGTAGTATTACTTTTATTATTATAATTATTATTATTAGTGTGAGAAAAGGTGTGTATTATTATTAGTAGTAGTATTACTTTTATTATTATTATTATAATTATTATTATTAGTGTGAGAAAAGGTGTGTATTATTATTAGTAGTAGTATTACTTTTATTATTATTATTATTATAATTATTATTATTAGTGTGAGAAAAGGTGTGTATTATTATTCAGTAGTAGTATTACTTTTCTTATTATTATTATTGATAATGTTATTATTTTAGTGTGTGAGAAAGGGTTAGTGTATTATTATTAGTAGTCGTATTACTTTCCGATTATTATTATTATTATTTTCTAGAGATAACATGTATTATTCTTATTAATCTAATTCAAACTTTTTTCGGGATTCGATATTATTAGTGTGAGAAAGGGTGTTTTATTATTAGATAGTAGTAGGATTACTTTTATTATTATTATTCTGAGATAAACGGGGATTAGTATTATTAAATATAATTACTTTAGAATGATTAATTATTAGTGTGAGAAAGGTGTGTAGTTATTTATATTAGTAGTAGTATACTTTTATTATATTATTATAATTAGGGATTATTAGTGTGAGAAAGGGGTGTATTAGGTAAGGAGTAGTAGTAGTACTTTTGGAGGAGGAGGAGGAGTAGTCGTTATTAGTATAGTATGAAATAAACATGTATATTATTACTTTTATTATTATTATTATTATTAATTATTATTTTATTATGAGTGTGAAATTTAAATGTGCATTAATATTACTACTTTTATTATCATTATTATATTCTTATTAGTGTGAGATAAGTGTGTATATTATTATTACAGGCTAAACATACATTATTACTAGGATTATTATTACCATTATTGTTATTATTATTCATTAATGTGAGAAAGGTGTTATTATTATTATTATTTATTAATTATTATTATTATTATAATTAGTGTGAGATAAACCATGTATTACATTTATTATCATTATTACATTTATTATTATTATTATTAAGTAGTAGTTAGTATTAGTGTGAGATAAACATGTATATTATATTAAATTTATTATGTAGTATTATCATGATTATTATCATTATTATTATCATCAGTGTGAGATAAAATGTGTATTATATTTTATATGTATATTATTATTATTACAATTATTTATTATTATTATTATTAGTGTGTATAAATGTGTATTGATTATTATTATTAAGGGATATAGGTATCATTATTTTCATTCAACATTATGCTATTACATGTGACAATGTGGTTTTATTATGTAGTGTGGAATAAAATGTGCATTTAATTCATATGATTTATTATGAGCTACAACATATGTAGGTACTATTCTTATTACTATTATTTATTATGATTGTGTGAGACAGATGCCCCTACCTCTAGCTGCTAGCTCAAACTAACAGAAGCAAAATGTGTGGTTGTAGTCTGTCTTTTTCAGTGAGCCATTACTTAAAGAGGGCATCCACCGTCCATGTCTCCTGGACAGCATGCCGTGGGAGCGTGGTTTTACGCTGAACAATACGCACTTGGTCGCTGTACTTTCCTGCGTCAGTGTACTGCTGGTAGAGCTCCAGCTCGTTCTCACTGTACTCGTCCGACAGGGGGTAGTCCTTGGCTGATAACCGGTCACGGCCTCCTTACCACATGGGTACAGCTCCTCCTCCTTCACCCGCAGCATCTTCTGCAATATAACCTTCTCCTGTGGCAAGGCATGGTCAAACTGTAGCATGTCTGGCTTCACTGAACACATCCAGAGTTCTGAAGAAAGTGACCTGGTACCATCGGACAATGCCAGCAGGCATTGATTGAGACTGAACCCATTACACGTGGCAGGACTGTTTAGGCTCCGATGGGTGTGTACACATGTCCAGAATAGCAAGAATAAGCTCCTGTGTATTCTCCGGGGTCCTCAGTCTAACTATGCGGGCTTTGCCTCTAGCAGGAGTTCACACACAGAACCTTGAAGCCACCGCAAACATTCTTATGCCTCTATTGAGATTACGCCCAGCAAGCTCTGTTTAGGAACCTTCCTTTCATCGCTCATTTTTCAGAACCATAAGATGAGTAAAATAGACGGAGCTAAATGGGGAGATTTGGTAGGAGGATTAATCTCCTGCTTCGTCCCCACAGACAATTCCTGTCGCAGCACACAGCCCATTGCTTTTGGTTCGATGAATCACACCCTCTCTAACTTCCACACACTCATGAACTTGTTGCTACTTTATGCTCGTAGCCAGAACTCATTACAGTATTACACCAAAGCAACTGTGGGTTACAACAACTCAAACCGTGGGCAGCTTGGCAGTAAGTGGGGGAGGAGATCGAATAAAGTGGAAACCTTCTTGGGTGGTCCACCTTAACCACTCTGCCACCCACCGTGACAGTCCCAGAAAACAGTAGTGGGTTCTCTTTATGTACACTCGTCTTGCTACTAACCTCGTCGCCAACTACTCTAATTAATATTGAGAGACGTTCCACCAGCAGTTTTTTTGCATTAACACTTTAAAACAACCCAGCTTCAACATTAAGGTGCGTCTTTGTACGATACTCAATTAAATAGTCGTATTGCACTGATCCGCACATCAATAGCATTGGTTTTTTACTCACCAATTGAACAGCAGCCAACTTTTTTTGGACACGACCTTATAAAAGGACTTGCTATCTACAGAGTCACATACTGTACATATTTTCCCTTTCCTGTTCGCACTTTCTAAATAACCCCATTTCCTGTGCCCTTTGTGGGGCAACATGTACCGGAGAGCCACTCGGCGTCGTCAAAGGAAAACCACTGTTGGGTTCAACGATGACTCATAAGGAACTTAGTTATGGATGGGGCTCACAGCCACAGCTGTGTTGAGTCGCTCTCAAAGGCCGAGCAACGCCTACGATGAGGAGAAACAGGGCACAATCTGTGCCAATCTCTCTCTCCCTCTCACACATGGCCTGAGCAAGAAGGCCACAGCCAGTGACAGACCTCGCAGATTCTTTGCAGGGAAACCAAACTGCCTACACCTATACTATATATAGAGTGTTAGGAATATGAAGTGACTCACTGTTCGCTTTGGCGAATGGCGACAATGCGCCTAGCATATTCAGTTATATTTAGCTGCACGTCTTATTTCGGCTTCAGAGACGACAAAAATCACCCTTGGAGATAGCTTCCATGTCGAAACATCCCTTTTAAAGCCATTTTATTGTGTCTGTGATACAACAGTTACAAAAAATAAGTGTTTGTAAAAGGCAGCTATACTACAGCTTTCTAATCTGCTAAATGAGCAATGATGTAACCTTGTCTGCACCAGGTGACGCACACACACCCAACCCCCACCTCTGAAAATCAGGAGGCGGAACACTGACGTAGGGCACTCTAGCCATTTGCAGTGACTAATTTGGGAGGAACCACCCCCTGCAGAGCTCCTCTGAGAACTATACTCGTTCCAGGATGCTGACACGACTCAAAATCGCCCAGTACCTCTTCTGTCTCAAACAGGCTCTGTGAACCCTGTCGGTCCATTTGTCTGTTTTTTCCAATTTTAGCATGAAGATCTTGTTTATATGGCTACAAGTATATTTAATAGGGGGGTAACAAATCATCGTTATGATTTGCATCGTCAGGCTGGACGTTGGGTCTTCTTGTTTATTCTGCCATACAATGCAATTGCAGTTTTTGAACACCAGAGGGTGGAGTCATCATCACAGACACATATCCCACATCATTTTAATTGCGGAGGACTAAACCACCATCAGAAGAACACTGAACAACAATGGTGTGCATGGCAGGGCTGCAAGCAGAAAGCCACTGCTCTCCAAAAAGAACATTGCTGCTCGTCTGCAGTTTGCTAAAGATCACATGGACGAGCCAGAAGGCCATTGGAAGAATGTTTTGTGGACGGATGAGACCAAAATAGAACTTTTTGGTGTAAAAGAAAAGCGTTATGTTTGGAGAAAGGAAAACACTGCATTCCAGCATAAGAACCTTATCCCATCTGTGAAACATGGTGGTGGTAGTATCATGGTTTGGGCCTGTTTTGCTGCATCTGGGCAGGACGACTTGCCATCATTGATGGAACAATGAATCCTGAATGATATACAGAGAGTTCTAAAGGAAAATGTCAGGACTCTGTCCCATGAACTGAATCTCAAGAGAAGGTGGGGTCATGCAGCAAGACAAACCGACCCATAAGCACACAAGCCGTTCCTAAACCAAAGAATGGTTACAGAAGAATAAAAGTTCATGTTATTGTAATGGCCACATGTCAAATGTCCCCTGACCTTAATCCAAATGGAAATGTGTGTGGAGGACCTGAAGTGACGCCAGCGGGTGAGGATGTGAGAAAAACCACCAACATCCCAGAGCTGAAGCTGTTACTGTACGAGGACTGGGCTAAAATTCCTCCAGCCGGTGTGCAGGACTGATCAACAGCTACAGTAAACGTTTTAGTTCGCATTTATTAGCTATGCCCGCAGGGGGGTCCACACCAGATACTGAAAGCAAAGGGTCACATACTTTTGCCACTTCACTAATAATGGTAATTTGGGATCATTTTTCCTCAATAATAAATGACCAAGTATAATATTTCGTCTCATTTGTGTAACTGGGTTCTCTTTATCTACTTTTAGGACTTGTGTGAAAATCTGATGTTGTTTTAGCTCATATTTATGCAGAAATATAGACAATTCTAAAGGGTTCACAAACTTTCAAGCACCACTGTGTGTATATATATACAAAAATTAGCGCTTTAATAATAATAAGTAACCATAAAGCCACTCACCCTGGCGCGCACTTCACACTGCCTGAGTCGGCACTTCTGTCTGATCTTGTTGGGCCCACCAAACTTCTTCATGTCCTTACAGAAGTCACACTGAGCACAATCCTCCGTCCTTTTGCACGGCTCGCACTCGCCGCACATACGAGCCGAGCGCTTAATCTGTAAGCAGGTGACAAAAAAAACAGATTTAACGTCACACCCCGGGCGAAATGTGCTCCGTCCACGTTTGAATCGAGACCGAAGAAAGAGCTGAGACCTTGTCCTGACAGCTTATGCGAGACCCACGTCTGCGCTCGGCTTTATCAGCTGTGTCGAAGTCCAGCTGCCTCTCCATTTCATCCACGTCTGATTCTCTCTCCCGGCTTTTCTTAAAACGATACTTAATCTCCAAAGAGTCGTCTTTATCTAGAACAGCAGATAAGCGGCGCTGAATAAACGCATTGTTCAATCCCAAGAAGAAGCAAGCTCCTTTCGACATACCAAGAGGTAACGTAAAATACAGTTGCAAGAAAAGCGACCGCTCTGGAATGACCTGGGTTTATGCATCAATGCCTGCTAACGTGTGGGCCGATGTAACGTGGGGCACACAAAGCCAGTCCCCAACTCCAGCAGCGCCGAGATCTGACACTGAGCGGGAGCTGCTCAGAGCCAGGAAACCAGCACAGCTGGACTCACACGAGCCAGAAAACAAACATCTGGGCCCGAGGGACATTCCAGGGTGGTTCAGTGCCGCAAACCGGCGCTCTACTGCTGAGCCACTCTGGGTTATAGCCCGGCTGTGGAGAGGCAAAGCTTCAGTTGTGGATCCCTGTCCTTTCCTCGGGTTTAGACCAGAAAGTCTCCTACATTACATCTTCTCTTTATTAAAGTCCCGATGACAGACATTCTACACACTAGCGATTAACTAAATGATGCATTATGAACGTAAAGCTTTCATTTCATTAAGTAATTTTATCAGATACACACTACAATTTAGCGTAATCAATTATCCTAAAGCAGGACTGTGGGAGCCCCACCTGGGACCGGACCTGTAAGGCGACAGCGCCTCCCTAGGCAGAACACGTTTGGCTATTAGGACTTAACGGAGATCAGGCCACACTGCCGGATGGCTTGACGCAGAAACCCAGGTCATTACCGCGCGGCTCACAAACGTTTTCGTGCAACTGTAAGACCTAACGAGATACTTACTGCGACATTTTTCACAGTACCACACCCTAATGGACTTTGCCATCTTCTCTGATATATTAATGCAGTCGCCATGAAACCACTCATTGCAGTTGTCACAACCACTGTATAGAAAAGAGTACATGGGCAATTCCAGCATTATGAACGTGACACTCGAACCCGACGACCCCGTTTACACCCGGTCTTTTCATTCGTCTTGTACCTTCAGCCCTGCATCCCGATGAGATTTTAACCTCGCGCATTTCGACCCGCTCAAACCTCTCAGCTAGGTACTACTCCCAATGCTGGATCTCACCGATTAGGCAAAACAACTGAACCATACGTTACTCCCTCGGGCGGTGCGGGCGACCTGCATTAGAGTGTTGCCTGGTCGGGGGACAAGGAGAGACCCCTCCCAAATCCTGGGTGACAGACGGGCGCCTTGTCCAGTACAAAGTCCAGCAACTCTGACCAGAATAAGACGTGGGTACAACGAGAAATAAATAAATACATGAGTGAGGAAAAACTGTTTTAAGGCACCGACTGGCAATCATGGACCACCGAGTAAGGCATGAGGCTAAAGGCGCTTTCACACTGGAGGAACTTTTTCATAGTTCCTAGAACTATTGGAGAACGTGGAACCTTTCTCAGTGTCCTCCCCAAGAGAAACGGAGAATGATTGTAGTTCTTAAAATGTCAGGTATACGGACTTTAGGCGCTTTCACACCAGAGGAACTTTTTCATAGTTCTTAGAACCGTGACCCATTTGAGTCTTTTCTCAGCGCATGGGAACCCCGAGTGACGCAAGTGTGTCCATTTTTAACAACAGACACGAGGTTATATCGATACACAAGCTAGTCATTTATGTACTCAGATCGGGACGATTTAGAGCAACCAATTAACCTAACGCATGTCTTTGGACTGTGGGAGGAGCCGGAGTAAACCCACGCGGACAAGGGGAGGACACGCAGACTCCAGAGGTAAGCGCACTGCGATCGGTCCAGACGTTATGATGCGTCTGTGGAAATATACAAGCGTCTGTGTTGAGCTCAGCTGCCATTTTTTAATTTCCTTACAACTGCAGCTATAAAAACAAAAGCTCTCATGCTAAAGATATAAAAAATATATATATATAGACAAAAGGGCCGACAGTGAAATCCAGGCTTTATTGAGCCTATAGGTAATGGAGTAAAGTCCAAGTTCTACTGAGCCTATACACGATTTTGAGACGTCTAAGCAAGATTTGCGAGGCTTATGTCACTTCAGCGTTCCTACTAGCGGTGCGAAAGCAAACCAAAAGTAAAAGCCCTGGAATTTTGAAACTGCTAGTTCAAGGAAGGGTCTTTTCTCAGTGCGTAGGAACCCTGAGTGATGCAAGTATGTGACGACTGGGGCAATGGGACTGGAATCTGGACCAGAAGGTCCAGGGTTCAAATCCCACCTCTGCCAAGCTGCCACTGTTGGGTCCTTGAGCAAGGCCCACAACTGCTTGGACTGTAAGACTGTACCAATTGTAAGTCACTCTGGATAAGGGCGTCTGCTAAATGCTGTAAATGTAAATCATTTTTTAATTTACACAGACGACAGCTCATGCTAAAAATGGAAAAAAAAACACAGACGAAAGGACCGACAGTGAAGTCCAGGCTTCACTGAGCCTACATGCGACCGAGCAGATACAACACAATTTTGAGTCGTCTAACCAAAATTTGCTCATCTTAAGGAACTCCAGCATCACACAGAGTTCCTACTGGCGGAGCGAAAGCAACCCGCTTCCCAAAAAAAATCCCCGGAACAAATATAGCTCTCCGAGGAGCTCCGCAGGCACGAGTTCCTCCTTAATTAGTCTCTAGAATTGCTTCAAGTCCCGGATTGAAATCGCACTGGCTGCAGAGAGACTCCAAATACATCCAAAGATACTCACGCATGAAACCAGCGAGTGTAAACGGGGTCTTATTAAGGTGTTATAAAGCTTCTTAAGTGTCTCAAAGCTTCCAAACGTCTCAAAACACCTGTGTGACTCTTCTTACAGATCCATACATGAAATAGGATAAAGACAACTGAATTAGTCGCTTTGGTATATACCAGACTTACTGCAGGATTTGCTTGGTTTTGAATGAGGTATCAAGGTTAAGCTAAGAATGAAATCCCAATCCTAAGTTCAGCCTCGGCTTCACTGATGACACAGACTATGAGCATGTTGATCCACTAAGACTCTACATTTCTTATATTTCTGCTGTGTTTTTGTAGAAAAGCGCCCAAACTAAACTCAAACTTTTACTCCTCAGCTGCGTTCCTCCCATGACCTTCGCATGAACCGTGGATTTAGAAACAGACGCGTTCCTGTTGGGTGTAGATGCATCATCTTACATCATGAAGCAGTTGATGTCTGGTTTGCGACAGATGCAATAAACCGGTGCGTGGCTCTGCCTCATGCTCATCTCCCCTCCAGAATGATGTTCAAGCTCTGACATTTCACTATCCTGGTGGGAGAACAGTCACACAGGAGCATTACACACAAAGTGATAGCACCAGGGATCAGGCTCTCCAACTCTGAAATTTATCGAGAACATATCAACCAGTTCTTCTGGAAAAGGATAGACAACAGGCCAGAAGTCTTATTTTCAAATGATTAGTATGTTAGTATTAATACTGCAGGACCAGACGCTGAGGCTCTGGGGTGAATCCCAGATGGAGCTCACCACATGAAGGTCAGGTGGTGTGTTTAAGGAACCCTGTCCAGGGTGCATCTCTAGGGTGAGCTAGGCTCCAGACCACCAGAGTATTAAGTACTACGAGTAGCAATAGCTGTAACAGTAACTGTACTAGTAGTAATAACAGGAGAACTTGCATTACTAGTAGTATTCATATTAGGAAAAGTATTTACATTAGTAGTAGAATCGCTAAGAAAAAGTGGAATGGATGGAATTAAGCATTTTGTATTTTTATGGTTGTGTTTTTAGTAACAGTAGCAGAGGAGAAAATATTCGTAGTTGTATTAGTAATAAGATTTTAGTAGTAGGATTATTATTAGTTGTAACAGAAATATTTTAAGTGGTAGCTTTTTATAATATTAGTAGTAGTAGTAGTAGCTTTATTAGTATACGTAGTAGTAATATTTTAGTAGCAGGGGTACCAATATTATTATTATTATTAGTAGTAATATTATTTTTAGTAGTAGTTATTAGTACTATTAGGAGTAATAATTTAGCTCTATTATTTAGTAGTACTTTATTAATAGTATTATTAGTAGTATAGTAAAATATTAGTAATAGGAGGAGTAGCAATAGTAATACTTTAATAGTATTAGTAATAATTTAGTTTATAGGAGTAGCATTATTACTACTAATATTTTAATAGCCGTAGTAATACTTTAATAATACTAGGAGGCATTGGAACAACATTTCTTGCAGTAGTAATAATTTAGTAGTAGGAGGAATTGCATTATTACTAGTAGTAGGAGTAGCAATATCACTAATAATACTATTTATAGTAGTAGCAATACTTTAGTATGAGGAGGATGTATTGAAAGTAGAAGTACACTCTTTATCATTATTACTATTAAAGAAATTTGATTAGTAGGAGCATTATTAGTAATAATAACATTTGAGTATTAATAGAAGTAATATTATTATTAGTAGAATATTTTAATAACAGAAGTAATATTTGAGTCGTAGACTGAGTAACGTTATTACTAGCTGTAGTTTTTAGTAGTAGGCGGTGGTATTGCAGTAATATTTCATATTATTTTGTAGTACACACATTTTTATCATTAATATTATCATTAGTAGTTGATTTTTACTGATCAGTGATTTTTTTCTGCTGTTTTGCTTCTAAATCGAGTCGAAGAAATCCTCGTTACTCACCATCGTAATTCTCTCTTTTTAAGTTCAAACTAAACCTCTGCACCGAAGGAAGGGCAGTAAAGAAAGCCCAATAAAACCGAATACCAGCTAAAAACAAATCATTTCATTATTTAATCCTCATTCCCGAATCTCTTCTGGTTCCATTGTGTTTACACAACACAACGCTAACGAGAACCCGCTTTCTACATCCGCTTCCGCTCGGCCTCTGGTTCCTCCGTGTGATTAGCGGTAAAAGCGCCGCTTAGTGGCTGCTTCAGGAACTGAGTGTTACTGTTAATGTGCTTGTATTACATTGACATCACTAGACCTGTTTTAGGGAACCATAGTCCGCCTCCACCCCAAATAAACATGCATTAATAACAAAAATTTATTATCTCTCATTCAACTGTGCTATGTATGTAATTTGACGCACTAAGACCTGGGGGAGGCGCTGCTGCCCAATAACGTCCCTGAAACACGAAACGAGGGCTGTTTCTCAGTGTGTGTACTTTTCTATTCTTGTGTTCTTGTGTACTTGTGAAACGTCATCAGTTGCTGCCCAAGCACTGCTCCATTTCTAAGTTCGCATCGTGATTCGTGATTCGGGCCCGGGCGCGTTTCGTTTGGCTAGTGTGAGTGCTCCCAAACGCACCGGGGCCCGAATCACGAATCGCACTGGGGCCCTCTTGAAATAGGTGGGCCCCAGTGCGACATTTGTAGTGTGAGTTGCCTAGTGTGAGTACACCCTGAGGTGATATGTGATGCCCATGGGGCCCCTCTGGACCCCGGCTGGTCACTGGGGCCCCTGGTGGGGCAATGACCGTAACTCAGTCAGTTTTCGACCTATGGCCACGAAATTCGGCAGGCTTCGTCCCGGGGGTACCCTGGTTTGATGTGATGCCCTTTGGGCTCTTGAGGTACACTAAGGGTCGGCCATTGCAGAGTGGCAATCACACTCGCATTTTCTGCACCTCTCTAGTTAAGTTTAATCTGCTCAGAGGACAGTAAAATGGAGGAAAAACATCAAACCAAGAATTCAAAACAATTAACAAAGAAGAAATAGTGGTGATGGTGAAAGAATTGGTCAACAGGAAAAAAAATCCTTCTTGGAAAATTATTGGCCTTACTTCCAATAACTAAACTGTTTAAAGTTTGGTAAATTTAGATGCTTACCTTGCCAACTATTACAGTCTAAGACAAGTGTGAGGTCATCGTGAGGTTAACATGCAAACTCCACACAGTAAGAATCCAGGACACTCCAACTCCAGCTATGGACCAGAATGTCCAGCTTTCAAATCCCAACTCTGCAAAGCTGCCACTGTTGGGTCCATGAGCAAAGCCCTTAACCCACAAATGCTTGGATTGTAAGACTTTCAATTGTATATCATTCTGGAAGTACACAATTACTTGATTAGTAATTAAGTATTCTTTTTGAGTATCTAAATTTTACTGGAGTAATATGTATTTTCTTCAAACTTAAGATGTTAACGTCACTACATGTTACATTCATTTTAACTACAAATATTGTTCATACCACTACATTTCTATCAAGGTCCTCGCTACTTGTTACTTTGAACAAGCTTTGAAAGTCAGTAAATGGTTTTTTTTTCTTTTCTAAAACGTGATGTTTGAAAGATGACACTGACAAAGACAGCCAATTCAGAATCAGTATAATAGGGTCACATCAAATTCATGATTCCTCAGCAAGCATTTTATTAGGGGGTTTAAGTATCGTAAGTGTTGTGGCAACATCACAATGCAATGGCGAAAGAATTTACGTGTAATACTTGAGTATTATTAAAAGCAAATACTTCAGTACTTTTACTTGTATCGAAGTAACATTTGCCCAGTAGTATCTTTACTTTCACTTAAGTAATTAAGTTGTGCACTTCGTCCACTCCTGACCTTGTTAGGCCTCCATCGGTGTTCAACTGAAACACTACAGCATCACTGTGTACATTAACAGCGATTCCGAATTCATCCGCTAGAGGGAGCAGTGATCTGTGTATTCAGCATCACAGACCGCATCCTACAGAGTCTGCAGCATTCACACGGAGAGAGGAAGGACAACCAGGAACATTATGCTCAAGCAGCTCCAGTACACAGACCTTAAGGGACCGGGTGTAGGGGTAGACATCACTAAATGACACAGCCTTCTCCTAGATGGTCATTTAGTCAAGTGGTGACGATCTGTAGGCATGTTTGTGAGTGTTTAAGTTCCTTCTCTACGTTTAGTCATGTACTTGCCAATAGGAACACTGAGCATGTATGACTAAAAGGCATAGCGAAATCACAGAAGTAGATAAAATACTGTAGCTCAGTCCAGCGGGGCACACCGAGGGCACCATGTGGTATCCACTTAAAGCCAAAGCCAAATTTATTCATATAGCGCTATCTACAGCAGAGCGTCTCACACAACTTTACAACCATCTCATTCTACAGCCCCAACTGAGCAAGCCTAGGGTGACAGTGGCAAGGAAAAATCCCCTAAATGTGATGAGGAAGAAGGTTTGGGAGGACCAAGACTCAAGAAGGAACCCATGTCTGGATTTTATATCTGAGAATTAAATTACCACACACACACGTTTGTCTCGCCATCCTTGTGAGGACTTTCCATTGACATTTACATTTACAGCATTTAGCAGACACCCTTATCCAGAGCGACTTACAATTGGTACAGTCTTACAATCCAAGCAGTTGTGGGTTAAGGGTCTTGCTCAAGGACCCAACAGTGGCAGCTTGGCAGAGGCGGGATTTGAACCCTGGACCTTCTGGTCCATAGTCCAGTACCTTAACCGCTAGGCTACCACAGTCCCTGTCATGTTGACATAATGATTACTGTAGCTAATTAATGCTACACCGGACACCTAATCCTAACCGTCACCTCAGTAACTTAAAGCAAACCGTTTGGCAGTTTCAAATAAAGGTTGCCATTAAAAAAAGCAATTAAAGAAGTGAAGACGGTCAGAACAGTCATCAAAATTGCCAGGTTTTCCTATCATTGTGAGGGCATTTGGTTTTCAGAAGTATAGGAAGACACACACTTTGAATACACACTTTAAATTGTTTAAGTACACAAGAAAAACGTATTAATTGCGTTGAAATACTAACTATCTATAATATGTTTGTGTGTGGGGTGTCAAGTTTATATATCATTATGAGGATAGAACAACAAAGTGTGCGTGTTTGGGGAGCATGTTTATAGCACATCGTGGGGACCAAATAGAATAGATAGAAGGAAGTGACATTTTTGGCATAGTGGGGACATCTTGCTGGTCCCACAGGCACAAATGCTATTTTACAGAAACTGCAAATTTCTCTTGAAAAACAAAAGAGCTAAAATGTTTGTTTTAGGCTACTGAGGTTAAGGCTAGGGTTCGGTGTAGGTGTAGCATTAATTAGCTCCAGTAATCATTATGTCTGTGGAAAGTCCCCACGTGTGTGTGTGTGTGTGTGTGTGTGCAACCAAAAAACAGACTACAGCATTAAATCATACTGTATTTTGGGTGGGTTCTGGCGCCAGTGGGCGTTCTAAACGTTCCGAGTTTGATATATCAATCTGGCAACACAGAGGTCTCGCTTTCGGAGCAAAAGTACGTTCAGAAATTCAACTTTGAAAGCTGTACCGAATACCGGCACTTTAACGGTAATAACGGTATCTCACAGAAAACAAGACTGGATCTGTACAAGTTAAGGTATGACTATTGTCTTGTTATTTTGTCTTATGGTGTTGATGTTACACTGGATGCTGTTCAATTTCAGAATGACCTACGCTAGGGTAACCAATTTAATCCGGTTCTCGGTGCTGCTCAGGTTTGGGTGTTAGTAGCTTTGTTTACTTTATCTCTGAAGCATTTGTCTTATTCGCTAAAATGTCGGTTTCATGTGAAATAATGTGCCGGTTTAATAACAGTAACATTAGAGTTATAGAGTTTATAATGTACACACTGCTCCAATAGGAAAGTTGGTGAACCCTTTGGAATCACTGGAGCATAAATGAATCATAAAATGTGATCCTCATACTCGATGAGCACATTCTGCTTTGTCAAGTTCTTAGCACGCAAATCCAAAAGTCAGGTGTTCCAGTGAATACCATGAGATTGGATGTGTGGGTTGTAGAGGTGCCCTGTCCTACAGAACAACACAGTCTGAGTTTCACTAAATTCTGGTTTACCATGCCACAATCAAATTCAATGTTAGGTGAGAAGTCAAGGTTATAAAACCTTTTCTAACAGCCTGGGTGTTCAGTAAATGTATCATATACAGTGAAACACCAATTCCACTGTATATGATAAATCAGTTTAACAAATAAAGACACAAAAGCAATTGCTTATATGTTAGTAGCTTAGGCATGATGTGTCTAACTCGTTGATTCAGCATTTTTGCTGCATCAATTCACCAGTAATTAAATTCTACTTAGTGTATATTTGGACTGGCATTCTAGCAAAAGTAATCTGTTTTGTTAGAAAAGCTCTGTTATGGTGCATTAACTTTTAAATCAGAATGGTTGTTGCTACTATATTTCCCAACGCAGAGCCATGCCATTGTAGACCTGTGGGCTTTGCGTGCCATAGTTGCCACTGGTTTATTAAAGGCATCAGTGCCATGCTGGTAATGGGCATGACCACAGCTTCTGGTGTTGCCACGAGCCGAGGTTGCATTTCATTTATTTGTTTATATAACATCGCATCAGCATCAGTGGCTATTCACGACAGGTGCAAGGTTACTAGTCAGGACACACTCATTTAGAGCGGCCAAGTAACCTAATGCAAGTCCTAGGAATGTGGCAGTAAACCCACATGGACATGGGGAGAACATGCAAACTCCACACAGACAGAGTAAGAGGTTGGGATCAAACCAGGGACCATTGGAGCTGGGCGGCTGTACCACCCCATCGAGTTGGGTAGTTGCCTATCCATAGTTTTCAAAGCAGGAGACACGAGTCGATTTTCAGGCCTTGGTTTGTGCCACCGAGACATGACCATCTGCCAAGCTTGCTGCTCTTTGTGGTGACACCACATGGCCCTCAACGCTGTAAGCGTAGCCCGGCATTCAAACCCAAATTGTCAGGAAACGATATTTCCAACAGTGTAGCTCTTACCTCACACACTGAACAGCCAAACATTAAACCCACACACAGTATGAATAACAAATAACATTGGATGGCATGACCTAGGAGCAATGGAAGAAGGCTGTCTGGTCCGATGAGTTCCATCTTCTTTCCCATTATGTAGACGGTTGGGAATGTGTGCACGGTTTACCTGGGGAAGTGATGCCACCAGGATGCACTGTGGGAAGAACACAAGCCATTGGAGGGAGTGTGATGTTCTGGGTAATGTTCTGTTGATGTCCAGAGTTAATTTGAAGCAGAACACCTTCGGGTGGCTTTATAGTCAATTCAAAGCATAATAAATTGCTATTGTAGTTTTTTGCTATTATAATAAAAATGTAATATCACAATATTTAAAGACATTTTCACGATACACGATATTTATCGATACGTGATCGCAGATCCCATATTTAGTGAAGTGATTTATATTCCAAATGTGCTGCACTTCATCCAGTTAAACAGGACTAATTACACTCTTTATAATGAAACATGCAGCTGGTCAGTGTTCTTTAAGCATTGACGATATCCTCGATACGCTCAGAAAAGCATATCGTCTGTCACGATAACAAAATTCATCACGATACGTTAAAATATCGTCATATTGCCCTTCCCTAAGTTGTTCCCTTGTTTTTTCTGCAGTGCCCAATTTTAAAGATAAGAATATTTTCGAGCTCCCTCACTCCGACACAGGTACACGACGTTTGCTTCCACTGGAATAAAAAAAAAATAGCCAACAAAAAAGACAAATAACAAATCTCTTTTACAGTGGAATTATTACAAGTGACATCCATTATGTATCTTACATTTTTTACTGTCTAACAGAATTCATTGGCCTTGCTGCACCCCCTCAACCCAACAAAATAACCCCCCATGCAATAATACCATAAGACTATATTGTGATTGTAATACGGCTTGCAGCGTTCAAGCGTTCGCAGTGATTTAGTGACATGCCGGAGGATACATAGCATGCTGCCATACTACAGTCCCGTCCCTCTCACTCTCCGTATAATCAGAGCTATTCACGGCTGCCTCATAAGGGGACGGAGGCCATGGACGTCCAGGAACAGGAAGGAGAACTGGACAGTGGGAAGGATCGGACCAAGAGCTGTGAAACCCACAGTAACCACATCACCCAACCGGGCAGCACTGTGGAGACACCAGGCATCACCAAACAGCCAGGTCAGTAATGAGTGGTCTTTATAACCTATGTTAGGTCCTGGGTGATATGGAATATAAACAGTATTGCAATATTTTTAGGCTCTATCACAATGCAGGATATACTGTACTGTGCAAAAGTCTTAGGCCACCATTGGATTTGTTGTTTTAGCAGTGGTATGATGACCATATATAACATATTGTCGATGATTGTACCTGAAAGGTTGGACTTGGATTTGTGACTCCATAATACACTTTTCCACTGATCTACATTCCAGTCTTTGTGAGTTTTAGCATATCTTTGTCTTTTCAAACTGTTCCCCTTCCAACTAGTTCCTGATCAGGCTTCTTCTGTAAGAGAGCTGTAAGAGAGAACTTAGCATTCCAATGAAACTGCCAGATGCTGCTATTTCTCAGGTGTAAGGGGAGGAAACACTAAATACTCACCTCTGTAGCCTATGTATTCTTTTCCATTTTTTAAAAATAAAAAAAAGTCCTGTATTTACTGGTTATATTCTAATAGAGAGACTGATAATAATTATATATGGTCATTATATTATATATCTATGGTCTAAGACTTGTGTTGAAAACTTCTCTAACCCTATGATACATACAGTCACATTCTTTTAATTGTTATGGGCAGAGATGCAGAGTTTCTTCTTTTTTTTTTGGCCCTTCATACCACAGAAGAAGTAGGAATACAGAAATAGAATAAATCGGGAACCATGAGTTAAACTTATTAACCATATCTCTGCGTTTCCAGCCTTTGTGTGTCATGTGGGATGGACGGCACTAGGGGTGTCCAAACTTTTGCATAAGACTATCCCTGTACAGTAAGTCTAAAACTCATCTGACGTGGTGCTGTCTTTTTTAATGAACAGACCCTCTTTCAGAAAGGGTTCCATGCTCTGGTGGAATAGCACACAGAGGAAGCGACGAGTCTTTGGCAGACGTCGTAGTCACGAGCGAAGATGCCCTGCTGCTTCCTGACCACGTACCTGTGCTCCCACACAAACTCGACAAAGGTACTCCGAACCCGCAGGTCACATGATTACATCGGTGACATAATGCAAAGCGTTATTTCTTGTTACTGAGGGAGTTCCTGTATGCATTTCAGAGACTCCCAGCCCCCTCAATGGTCCCACCCATTCGGACGTTGTGTCTAACGGATCTCCACCCATCTGCACACCTCCCACTGCCTCTGCAAGTCAGAGAGCAACTGACCCTGCACAGGTACCCGAGTGCAACGGGCACGGCAAACGCCACACGAAGCGCCCTCCCTCCACCTCCAAAAGCCAGCAGAGTCTGAAGACCGGCGCCAGTCAGATACAGGAGGCCGCTGGCAACGGTGAGGAGATATCACACCCAAACTGTGTCAATAAATAACTGGGAATTGTGCAGCACAGGTGACGTGTGAAAACTGAAAAGTTTCGTAAGTCAGGTTACCGTCAATCCGATCAATGTATGTTCGCTTTAACGTACGAGGTCTTAAGTCAAGTCGATTTATCTTTACAATGGCGCTTTTTCAATGGAGCATTGGACCAGCTTTACAATGTTCTATCATCTTCTATTATCTAAGCCCAATCCCGAACTGAGCAAGCCTAGAGCGAGAGTGGCAAGGAAAAACTGTGGTGGACTGGAATCCTGTCCAGGGCATGCTTATGCATCATTTGCATTCTCAAAGTGCCTTCTGACTACAACTACCTAGTATACAAGGTACATAAAATGGAAACTCTGTGTTCAATTACATCATTACATAGGTTTGAACTGTCAGGAGTACATAGAGAAACAAGCCCCACCTACAGGGTCAACCGTCAATATGCTCTGTCCTTATCTTTCAGCTGCACTGGGTCTGTGACTTTATCAGTGTAGCTCATATTGGCTGGTTTCCATCAGAAAACATGTCCATATCTCATGGGCTTTGGAAGTATGTGCAGTGTCTGAATGACACCACACTCCTCTGTCTCTACTGGCAAATATCAGGAGCTGTGGCTTTTACAATAAACATTGTCACAAAGCAGCCAGAGGCAAGAGCAGCAAGAAAAAACTCTGAGACGCATAGAAGATACCTTGAGAGGCTCAAATGTGGAACCCATCCACCTCCTCTGACGCTGGACATCTGAATCTGGCTGTGGTGGCTTAACGGTTAGGGTACTGAAAAATAGACTAGAAGGTCTAGGGTTGAAATCCAACCTCTGCCAAGCTGCCAATGGTTGGGTCCGTGAGCAAGAGCCTTAACTCACAGTTGCTTGGGTTGTAAGGGTGTATAACTGAAAGGCTCTCTGGATAAATGTTTGCTAAACGACTAAGTGTAAATTCAAATGTAACCACACACTCACTGGTCACCTTGCAAGGACCCCCTTTTGCCTTCAGAACTGCCTTAAATCGTCATGGCATAGATTCAACAAGGTGCTGGAAATATTTCCTCAGAGATTCTGGTCCATATTGACATGATAGTCACATAGTTGCTGCATATTTGCCAGCAGCACATCCATGATGTGATTCTCACATCTCAAATGTGATCTATTGGATTGAGATCTGGTTTCTGTGGAGCCGTTTCAGTACAGTGACCTCATTGTCTTAGATTTATCATCTACACTGCCCAAGAAGGTTGGGTCCCTTTTTGAGTCTTGGTCCTACCAAGGTTTCTTTGTCATAACACTTAGGGAGTTTTTCCTTGCCACTGTCGCCCTAGGCTTGCTCAATTCTGGATTGGATGTAGATATTAGAAGATAATCTAAAATTGTAAAGTTGCTTTGAGACAATGCTCCATTTTAAAAAGCGCTATATAAATAAATCAGACGTGACTTGACTTGATTATCATGTTCAGAAACCAGTCTGAGATGATTTGAGCTTTGTGACATGGAGCGTTATCCTGCTTTAAGTAGCCCTCAGAAGATGGTACACTGTGCTCATAAGGGGATGCACATGGTCAGCAACAATACTCAGGTAGGCTGTGGGGTTTAAATGATTCTGAATTGGTATTAAGGGACCCAAAGGGTTCCAAGAAGATCTCCCCCACACCATTACACCACCAGCTGCCTGAACCGTTGATACGAGGCAGGAAGGATCCATGCTTTCATGTTTTGACTCTACCGTCCGAATGTGGCAGCAGATATCGAGACTCATCAGATCAGACGACGTTGAATCTTCTATCGTCCCGAGTGAATTGCAGCCTCAGTTGCCTGTTCGTAGGTGATGAGGACTAGCACTCGATGTGGTCTTCTGCGGTCATAGCCTATCTGCTTCAAGGTTCGACGTGCTGTGTGTTCAGAGCTGCTCTTCTGCATACCTCAGCTGTAATGAGTGATTATTTGAGTTACTGTTGCCTTTCTATCAGTTTGAACCAGTCTGGCCTCTGACCTCTGGCATCAACAATGCTCTTTCTCTGTGAAAATCCCAGTAGATCAGCAGTTTCTGAAATGCTCAGACCAGCCCGTCTAGTACCAACAACCATGCCATGTTCAAAGTCACTAAAATCACCGTTCTCCCCGACTCTTAACCACATGTCAACATGTCTAAATCAGTTGAATAAACACTTATACGAATGATATGAATTCATATAGGTTAGTTATTTTTCAGGACCAGTGTTTTTGTGGTTCCTAAATGAAGCCCTCATCAGTTTGTCCAACTCCAGTCGACAATATATCAACATAACGTCGATGCTCATGACTTATGATGCTTAAGATTTCATACCCATTCAGTCCAACTTTGAAAGTTGTGGGAAGTGAGTGTTTCCTGGTGCTTTTTTGTTTTATTTTTTATTTTTTTGCTGTGCCAGCAAAGGCTTAGGCATGGTGGGCCACCGTGTAGAAGTGTTACTTGCGAAAACACTGCCTTCTTTACTTGGTTTGCTATTTTTACCAACATCAACACCTAACAACGATTTAGTCGGGTGCTCTTTGGCTGTAGGCTATTTGTACTAGAATGAGATCATGTCTACCCAGAAGAACACAAAGCACTTCTGTAAGTCGCTCTGGATAATCTGCTAAATGCTGTAAAAGTAAACAACAGTCTTAAGAGAATGGCTGAACTGGAACTCCTATAAGCCTCATATAACACGCTTAGGCTAAACATGATCCGGGATCTGAGGTAGATAAGTGACGTTTACAGCCGGATGATCCCAGATAAAGCAGAGCATGTTCTGATCCTGGGT